>BRDA01005262.1:0-42862 GCA_036984385.1 Crenuchus spilurus
TGGCTTCAGAGAGACACTGACACTCTGAGAAGCTCTTTTATACCCAATCATGTCAATTGACCTAATTAGTGTTAATTGGTCTTCCAGCTGTTCGTAATATGCTCTATTTCCTTTTTCCAGCCACTTATTGCTACTTGTCCCAACTTTTTGGGGATTTGTTGACACTGTGAAATTTTGAATCAACATATTTCTCCTTTAAAATGTTACATTTACTCAGATTAAACTTTGGATCTGTCATCTATGTTCTATTATGAATAAAACATTGACATTTGCCATCTCCATATCATTGCATTCAGTTTTTATTCACAATTTGTTTAGTGTCCCAACTTTTTTGGTATCCGGTTTGTACATTTCACAAACATTCACAAACCCTAAATTCAGATTTACTACTTCACAGCCTTAAGGTCAAATGAGTCACACTGCTGAATTTCACTTAACATAGATTTTTTGCGTTTTCCCACCCCCATATGACACTTCCTAGAACTTCACTTAATTTAACTGTTACTTCTCAGTGCTGAACTAAAAACTTTTGTCCACAGAAGTTTATACAATTGAAGAGAATCAAGCTTTAACAACATCCACGCTAGTATTTTGACCTGTTTCTCCTGAACAGTTAAGATGCAAACACAAATGAGCATAAATGAGACCAGCATAAGTCTCCTGCTGTTCAGAAAAGACTTTGGTAATCCCTTGAGTTTTCATACAGATCTCAATAAATTCTCGCATTGTGCTCAGATTTGCCAACATAACAGACAGAAATCTCAATGAAACTCTCATGTAAGACTAAGAGTCTTCTCAGTGTTGTTACTGTGATTGACTTCTGGGTCAGACGTATCACATGCCTTCTCATATTTCTCATAAAAAAATTTAGGATATTCTCCATTAAGTCATTAAGCACAACTCCGCGTATTTTTGTTTGTTTATTTGTTTTGGAAAGCTGCACTGCTTACCATTCACCCATGAAAAGTAGCGTCTCTTAGTGTGATAGCTCGTTACATACACAGTGTGTCTGAGTGAGTCACAGTTGTACATTGTATACATTTTCCAAATTGTTTAGTCAAGTAAAAATAGAAAAGGATGGGCAAACGAGATTCCAAACACAAAACTTTTCTTAGAAAGTGACAGATAATTTACTGCACACTGGTTGTATAAGCCTGTTTAACTCTCCGAGCCACTCTCCTTTCCAGCCACATCCAGTTCTGAGAAGCACTGCAGTACGCACTCCCTTTAGTTTTCTGGTAAAAAAAATTAAAATAAGCCACTCAGTACAATCAGGCTTTTCAGCTTCAGTAAAAGTTCACCAATACTGGCCGTTTTTACATTGTCATTCACGTTCATAGTCAAAAAATCTTTGGCTTTGTATGCTGTCACTTGGTATTAAGAAAACAATATTTCTGATGTAATAATAATCAACAAAGAGCACTGAAGAGTCAAAGCTTGATACTTACGAATATGGCTAACTAGCCATTTGGCTGTTGTTTTCATTTATTGTTAGCAACATTAGCTTTGACAGCTACATTAGCATTTTAGCATGGCTGCATTCTTCCTGTCATCAAAATGCTACAGATAGTAAATGTCGCATTTCTGTCAGGCTTTTTCTAGAGTATTGAAAACGACAGCTGTAAAATGTCTTCAAAAGCACATGGATGAAGTTATGTTAATGTTAACAGGCCCATTTCAAATGAAAAAATCAAAGTAGTCCACTGACTACATCATTAATAGCTGTTTAGCAAATCCTTATAGCTATTCTTGACAGCTTTCAGTCAGGATCCTGGACCAACATATAATTAAGACTACCCATAAAATGATTTTGAATGACATCCATTTAAGTATGGATTGGTAGAACATCTTGCTGTGGCTCCATCTCAGTGCAGCTTTTGACACCATTGCTCATAAAATACTCTTACACAATTACGAGAATCAAGATAGTCTCCAGAACCAGGATGCTTACAGAGAAGGAACTAATATGTCTGAACAGATGCCTAAGTCCTATAGTGTCCTCCAGGGTTTTTGTGTTGGGCTGCTTTTATACTATTCACATATGCTTTCCTTTGGACAAATCCTACAAGACTATGAAAAATCATATCACAGCTACACAAACGACATTCTGATTTATTTGGCTCTCTCACCAAATGACTATGGTCCTATTGACTCATTATGTTAATGCCTTGAAGACATTACAAACTGACTGTGCCAGAACTTCCTACAGCTGAATGAAGATAAATCATTTTATTTGGGAGCAAAAATTTTTATTTTTATTTTCAGTAGGGTTGATTACTGTAATGGTCTTGCTGCCTAAACACATCTTCAGCAGATTCAAAATCAATCCAGGTCTTAAATCCATACACTGGCTCAGAATGTGTTACAGAATCATAGTACTAATACTGGTCTATAAATCATTAAATAGTTTACAATGTAATTTTCTAATATTCTCAAGCAGTCTAGACTGAGCAGGACTATCAAATCATTAGGTATATGTTAGGTACAGACTGTCAGAAGTGTCACAACACTGTACATTTTTAAATCAAACATATCAATTCCATCAAGCTTTCAGTCCAGTTTAGAGATGGAACTGCATTTTTATTTTTTACTTTTTATCTTAATAGTAATGCACTTTGTGCTTTTTTATTTCATTTAATTAAGTTTTTTAAAGCATGTTCTAAAATAAATTTCATATCTTAAATAAATTCCTTTAATTGGTTGTTTTAAATATGTTGTATTTGTAAAGCATCATGAATTGCTTTGCATATGAAATATGTTATATAACTAATCTTGCCTTACCTTATACAATCACAGTGATCACATCATTATAATTACCCAAAGCCTCAAAGTCATATACTGGTAAACAATACCCCCTACTGGCTAATGTATAATCCTTACAGCATCTTACAGATTTTTTCTAATACATCATTTATGAAGTGATTTCATTTCCTTTTCATTTAGATGTCTGTAGAGTTCATTTTAATTCTATATACTTTACCAAGTTGAGTTTGGTAAAGTAGCCTGAAATTGTACATTCAGTAGAAAAAAGGTCTTGAATACAGAACTACAGAAG
This sequence comes from Crenuchus spilurus, assembly GCA_036984385.1. Lineage (NCBI taxonomy): Eukaryota > Metazoa > Chordata > Actinopteri > Characiformes > Crenuchidae > Crenuchus > Crenuchus spilurus. The sequence goes on from BRDA01005262.1 coordinate 3,056, forward strand.
GACATTAGTACACCCAACATCTATCCTCAAAGAAAAATTATGTTTTCTCCAAAAGAACAGAATATAATTTACCCAGAAAGGAATTGTGCACTAAATAAAAAGAAAAATCTGATTTATTTCCACACAAACAATTTTAAGAAGAAGTAAAAGTATTGTGTAAAATTGTGTAGATTTACTTAAATAAGACAAATACATCAAACTTTTTACAGGAATTGAGTAAATGAAAGTACTGCACCTCTGAGTAGGTACAAAATTGGTGCAGCAAACAGTCATTTCTTAGGATTATTGTAGTCTATGGTTAGTATGAACTGAGTCTTCTGCTCATATATTATAGTATTTCTATTCAACATGTATATTTGTCTATACTTCTGCCTATATTCTATATATAATGTATCTATGTACATCCTGCACTGACTGCTTATTGCAGTTCTGGTTAGATGCTAAACTACATTTCATTGTACATGTGTAATGACAGAAAAGTTTAATGCAATCTAATCTAATTTAATTAAATCCAATCCATATATTATCTGATCACATATTTGAATATGTGTGACTGGGGTGTATAAAGGAACTGAACTTACGTGAAAGTGTGGATATTCCTACTGCATTCATATTTTAGCCTTACATAAGTATAAGAAAGTAAAATGTGATATAACTGAGTAACACTACACATTTTCAGTTGAAAAAATTCTCCAGTAAAGTACAAATCTTGACAATAATGTATAGGTACAATACTTAAGTTAAAGTATTTCAAATATTCTAAATATTAAAACAATAAATAAGGTCTGAGTGTACAAATCAGCTGGTTTCAGAGGGTCGTTTTATGTGTTTAGAGGAATATATGAAGTCTCTTCTGATACGCTTTTATTTACGGTTTAGCAGAAAATAAGTAGGAACCAAACACCAGGACATGAAACACGGGGGTCAGTTTTTAGTGTGACACCGTGCAGAACAGCATGAACTGAAGTGAGTAAACTGAATGCAGCTGAATGTGTATTTGAAGTGTAGATGTGGGAAAAATGTAGGAGCTATTTCGACGTTGTAAACTTAAATCAGCCAGCATAGTTAGTGAGTTTGCTAAACATTGTTTGTGTGAGGAAAGTTAACGATACTGAACTTAGCTTCTTGTTTTAACTTCTTGTTCCACCTTACCTGGCACCAGAAGCCTGTCTGTAATTAATGTACCATTTAAGATGGAAAGTGATATTCGAATAAGACTAATAAGAAGTTAAATGAAGCTTAGTGTAATGTACTGGTCTACCTTAAGTAACTGTACATTAACATTACGTTTGAGTTCTTCTGTGTGGTAGCACATTTATAGCAGTTATGTTTGTGTCTGCATGCTACAGAAATGCAGTAAGTCCCATTTACTGTGAAATAGCAGAAAAAACATGAGAAAATGTTCCAGCTTTATCAGCATGTTTAAGACTTTAAGTATGTAGGTCTGTTTGTGATGCATTCTACATAGACTTAAATATTATACAGAAATAAGAATAGATGTACAGTACAAAAGTTTGGGCACACCTTCTGGGCATTCAAGGTTTTTTCATTATTTTAAAATGGTCTGTATTGTAGATTAATACTAGAGTCATCCAAACTGAGAAATACATATGTAATTATTTAATAAACAAAAAAGTGTTAAACCCGGATATGTTTATATTTTACATTCTTCAAAGTAGGCACCTCTTGCTTAGATGACGGCTTTCTTGGCATTTTCTCAGTCAGCTTTATGAGGTAGTCACCTAGAATGGCTTTCAGTTAATAGCTGAGCCTTGTCAACAGATGACTTGCATTTCTTGCCCTCTTAATGTGTTTGAGACATCAGTTGTGTGCCTACTTTAAAGAATCTAAAACATATTGTGGTTTGTTTAACACTTTTAAGTTTACTACATGATTCTTTATGTGCTCCTTCATAGACTGGATGACTTCAGTATTAATTTACAATGTAGGAAAAAAGATATTAAAAAATAAAATAAAAACATTGAATGAGAATGTGTCCAAACTTTTGACTGGTACTGTACATTGGAATATAATTGAAGAGAATAAGAATAAAAATATTAACATCAGATGATCATATAAGACAAATATATTGCAATTTATTGCACTAAAGGTTATGGGGTAGTTCACTATAGAATGAGTATCCATCAACCCACCATCTTAATCCTGATCATGGTCACAATGAGTCCCCCACCCTTTCACTGGGTGCAGGCCATTATTAGAATGAGTATGAATAGTGCAATTACAGTCAGCTGTATTTTTGTCATTTTGCCATCATATATATTTTACACCATAAAGTGACTTTTATGTTGATCAGGGTGACTTATATCCCATGACAATGTGAAATGCAGAATGTCAGATTTTTAGACTATTCAATTTGGAGTTTGAGTAAATTGCTATTCAAACAGAATTTACTTTTTAAACAAAAACAAAATGCTTGAAATTTTTCACTTTATGTAGTGAATATAAAATATGACGGTTTAACTTTTTCGATTAAATTGTGAACACAAATAAAATCTCACAATATTCTAATTTTGGGATGTGCTAGAGTCCCTCAGCCTTAAACAAGGCTTAAATAGAATTCACTGACTAAACTAAGCAATATCTTGTTCATAATTTATCTCCTGCTCATTGAACATATCCCAACAGTGATGGAAGCTGTGTTCCAGGCTCCAAAACGGAGGCTAAAGGTTTATGAATCATTTGAGAGCCCACTGCCTGTTCCTTTTACCAAAGAGCCATCATCTCCCCAGAACATCCTTGTTTACAGAGCAGAAATCATAAACCAACATGTCATTGTTAGAGAACCAGAGTATATTCAAGCCCTTTATTTTAAGGTAAGTTTGCATTTTTTAATTCAGTATTAATTTTATTTAATTTTTATGTCCAATATCTCTTGTTTAATGATTACATACAAATCTGCCATTTATGCTTTTATGCTTTTTGTGTTGTTATTATTAGGGTTACTTTGGCAAAGGAATTTTGTCAAGAAGTAGACCAGAGTACAGAATTTCTGAACGGTGGGAATGTGGGTATAGATTTGAACTGTTACATTTATTTACATTATTCCTTTTTGACACAAGTGCATGGCAGTGTATTGAACTCTCTGCTGCTCATTTACAAGTTTGATAAAATGTCAGTTTTATTTTCTTATCTCTGTCTAGACATTGGGGACAAGTGTTTGCCTGTCATCCCTTTGTCAGTGTAAGGAACTGAAACATTTTTTTTAATTGTGGTTATTATTACAGCAGATATACCATTATATAGTATTTATCATTCTTGTTCTCTACAAAACTTCAATATTTTTTATCAAACATTATTATTCTACACAATCATATCAGAATATTATGGCCACCTACTCAGTAGTGGGAATAACCACCCTTAACTCGGATAACGCTATCAAGATATTGTGTCATGGACTATATTACGTGACAGCAGGAATCTAGAGGCACTTGTGCCCATTCAAACGGCAGCAGAGCACTGAGGTCCATCAGATTGTGTGGTTGTGTTTCAGCATGGCAACCCTGATGATCCAAGGTTTCCTAGATATGCGCCAGTGGATTGAAATTGAGCAAGTTATCAGGCCAGGCAAGCACACTAATGTTACTGTCGCTTCTGAAACCACTCATGCACCACCCTTACACTATGAGGTGTGCCGTTACCCTGTTGATATGTACCATTACCAACAGCGAAGAAAATCAACATGTAGGCGTGCATGTGATCTGTTGAATTGCTAAGTACCTTTTGGCAGTCAGAGACTCAGGCTGTGGTATTAGTGGTCCAAGATCATGCCAGGAAAAACATACCCCACACATGTATGCTGCTTCCACCACCCTGCGTTTGGCCCACACTTGTCTCTTGGAGGAGGTTCTCATGTGTCTGAAAGCGTATATCGTGGCACCACAAGCCTGGATTCATCCAAGAAAGCATTTTTTTTCCAATCTTCCATTATCCAATTGTTATACTCCCTTACAAACTAGAGGTGACATTGACAAACATTGGCACGTTAACCATGCATCTGCTTTACAGGCCCAGATATATCACTGTTTGCTCAGTGGTGATCCCTGACACTTTCCTCATTGCTCCTGTGTTCATTATAGAGGTTATACTGTAGAGGTCCACTATCATGCATTGTTTGCTCTGTAACTCTTGCTTTAGTTGTCATTCCCCTCAGGTATCCATGGTCTGTGAGGCACCACTCTTATTCTGTTGGGAGGCTTTCAGTGTACAAAAAGTCAATTAGTTAGTTCTCTCTAAATCTACAGTGGCCCTATAAGATTCTACAAAGATAGCAATTTCTGAGATGCTATCACGCTTTGCGGGTACCCTATTATAATGCCCTTTTGGACATCAATCAGATCATATTCTTTGCCCATCATGATGGTTTTGCACTCTGCTACAACTGACCTGTATGCTCACTTATTTATATGGGCAGCAAAATCCTGTATGTGACTTCCAAGGTCAAGTTCATTTCATACCAGAGGTTGTCATAATATTCTGATATGACTGTGGAGATTATGGGCAAATGTTTAAGATAATTAAATATATTTAATATATAATTATTAAAAAGTATAAAGTAAAAAAAATAAAATTATTAAATAGATAATTCCTGAGGATGAGGACTATGTCTAAGGATTGTCTATGTAGACCGATTTAAAGCTTGAACAAGGAGACTAGGAATTGTAATATGACAGAAATAAAAATACCTTAAATGAAATTGAGTAAATTAATTGGAACAGTGAAAATGTATACATGTTATAAACAGGTTAAATTGGGATTTATGTATAGTACATATGCTAAGGATGAGGCTGTATAATACTTGAGGCTGTGTTCCTTTTTTTATTGTTTACCCCTGTTTTTGTATATTTCTTCTGTACCAGATACCAGAAACATTTGAGGTGGGCCCATTCCACGCTATTGGCTCAGGGATTAGATGACGACATTGCCAGACAGGAACTGCAAAATTTAACACATCCAGTAGAACTGGATCTTGGAGCTGAATTTGGTGATGAACATGATGAAGAGCAAGTCAGAAATCAGGACAAATTGGGAGTGAACCCATCTTCAGATAATCATTGTGTGGAGGATACACAAGGCATAAGTGATGCAGGAAACTTAGGATGCCCTGAAGCTGAGCGACCTCGCAGACAAGGAGATCCTCTGTATGATCCTCTAGCTGAACTCTACTCACTAGAACCTGAGCAGGTAGATCCAGGGGCACTTGCCAAGGTCAAGTGCAAAAGACATGATGACTGGATAGTTCACTGCGGATGTCGACTGGACGAGAGCCAAATGATGGTTATGTCCAAGTCAGGCTCAGAAGACTGTGCTCCATCAATAGCTCAAGGTTATGTTCTTGTGGAGGAACCCAGTGAAGAAGACGATGAGAATCATAATCAGGATGACAAATCCAGTGTAAATAAATACAAACATAAGGGGGCAGGGTTGGGGTGAAGTGTGAAATTTACTTTAATCTTTAAAAATATTGAGCCATTGTCATTTTCTATACTTTTAATATAGATAATTAATAATACTTATATATTTATGTGTGGGCCCCGAGTGGCTCGGCAGGCTAAGACGCTGACACTAAGACCAGAGGATCTCGAGTTTGAATCCCAGTCATGCTGTTTGCCATCAACAGTCGGGGCCCAAGAGAGCGAAAATTGGCAGTGCTCTCTCTGGGTGGGTAGATGGCACTCTCTCTCCCTCCCTATCACTCTCACATTGCAATGTCCGCTGGCTCAGACGTCTACTGATTGGTCCATTCGGAGCTGGGAATCCTGCACTTTCCTCCGAGCGCGTTGGCTCCCCAGTGACGGTGTATCAGCGGTAGTTCAAAAAGAGGCGGTGGCTGGCATCACATGCAACAGATGAGACTTGTGCTTGTCTTCACCCTCCTAGAGTCAGGGACAGTGCAAAAGTGATGGGGAGAGTCCCGACAGAGGGGGTGGGCTAATTGGTTACTACTACATTAGGAAGAGGGTAAAAATTGGCAACCGTAGAAATAAAATTATAAATAATATATTTATGTGATGGATTGTATTTAGATGAAAATTACAGTCTGTGTTGATATGTTTGAAATAATAATGACTTCTGGGAGTTAAAGACTGAACTACTCTGTACAATCAGGTGGTTTAAAAGGCCCATACATTTTTTTTATTTGTCCCCTGAAATCTTTTTATATTGTCTTTAAAATATATTGTTTTGATTTACAAAATAGTCATATGGTGTTTTTGGATGACCATTTTCCCCATCAACCTCAGGATCAGTTAGAATTAAACTGTTACTGTGATGTATGTAAATGAATGATATATGTAATTGATCTCTTCTGATTGGTTGTTTTCAGTTTTGCCTAATTTGTAAAGCAATAAGGACTGAAACATTCCTCGTCACATAACCTGCTTAGCCAAAGAATATTATACTGTTAAATGCATTAAGCATTGCAAAGCATTTCAAAAGTCAAAACTGTCTCAACACTAATATATTTCTAAAATCTGTAGGTGCTGTGCATTGTTTAATGCTTTCTTTCTTCATTCCAGGTCAGGACAGGCAAATTGGTTTGCAGAATCAACCCTTTTAACATGATGGAATACCTACAGCTCAGCTATGAAGAGGTGAACAGTTCTCTGTGAGGCCCCAACTGTAGATTATTTGCAGATTATTATTTTATGTGTTTATTTATTTTGGACAAACAGCACATTTATGATCCTGTGTTTTTACCATCAGTCTATTATATACATCTTGTTGTTGAATAGGCTGTTACAGTGACCTGCTACTAATTGGCTGATTTGTTTTCATTTCACATTGGAGACATGATAAATACATCAATTACACTATATTGTCACAGCTGGATTTGATAGAGGAAATTCAGCCCTTTATGCCAGTACAAACAGTTGATGTAGCTGTGAAAATGTTCAGCTGTGGCTCTGTTGTGCCCTGTGTCCACAAGCTAATATTAACACAAGCCTCCCTTAAGAATGAACTTGCTGATATTAGTATTCCAGCTGAGGAATATTGATCATCTCAATTCATTACATGCAGAAAATACCCAAGGGTATAGTTAAAGGGTCAAAGAAGAAATGTGTGCAGCTTTATGTCTGGTTATTTACTCTCCCTGTAGTAATTTTTACCTTCCAGTGAACAGCACTGTGTTAATTGAACGTGAAAGGGTTGAAAATACATCATCAGTTTGAACCTTTAGCAGTGTAATTCACAGAAATCCAAAAGTGAACTTATTTCCACCCACATAGCCCAGCTGAGAAAGCATAAAGGAAAAAGTTTAACCTTTTTTTTTTTCATCATAATTAATTAATCACTCATTGTTCTTTAATGTTGCAGGCCTTCTTTCTGGTTTATGCATTAGGGTGCCTGTCAGTTTACTATGATAGGGTAAGTTTCTCCTCATGTCATGTAATTTACAGACACGCCAGTCTTTGTCTTTTGAAGATCAGATGCTTTATTTGTCTATACTTTTTGTCTAAGAGTATCTAGACATCTTAAATACTCTCCAGCTACTTTAAGGTGTTTCCATTGTTTACAGACTTATTGTGCATGTGAGCTTGAACTGAGCTGTGGGCCAGTGAAACTGCACTCTCTGGAGCTCCATCCAGTGCTTTTGGGATGAGATTGGAGTGCAGTTTGTGATCCACATCATTCAGGAAAAGTACCTGACCTCTCTAAAGCTCATGTGGATGAATACAATCAGATCCTCACAGCAGTGTCGTAGCATATAGTGTACAGGCTTTGTAGAAGAGGCTGTTACTGCAGGAAGAAGAAATGGACATGGTGTGTGTGTTTTTACATTCAAATGTGTGTTCTTTCATTATTCAGGAACCGCTGACAGTCCTTCAAGTTTGGCAAATGTTTTGTTCAGCACAGCCCAACTTTGAGATCAGCTATGCAGCCTATCATTACTTCCGCAGTAAAGGATGGGTGCCCAAGTCTGGGATTAAATATGGGACAGATTTAAGTAAGAATGAGCATCTTCAAAAATCGTTTGCTATAGTTGAATATTATATTGAACATTGTTTGTATTTCTATTCAGGGAAAATCTTCCTCAGTGGTTTTACTTTACATTGCAGCAAACAATGATCTCTAATATTAATAACTAGTTCCTGAGGAAGTAAGTGAAGAAACTCATCAAAGTAAATGAATTTCTGTCACTTAATGATTGCAATCAGTGACAGAGAATTTCCGAACGGTTTAAGTAGCACTAGAGGATGATGGGTGAATTATTCAAATGGATTAAGCATTGCTTTCCTTGATCCTCTTACCTGTTTGCCCACTGTCTTAATGTCAAGGCCAGGAAACTGACTCTTGGCAGTGAACTTGGAGAGCACGAGACTGAAATCATTGCCTCTAGGCCGCCACACATGACTCTTGTGTCTGTAGCGATATAGGGTTACGTTTTTTGTTCCAGTGCCAGTACTCAAATATTCTTTAACATTTTGCTATCTTCAACAGTGCTGTATCGGAAAGGACCGCCGTTTTATCACGCGAGGTTGGTATTGGTGTTTTATAAAGGATTACACAACTACTACTGTAGCCTATTTATATTGACAAGCCTCCTTCTTACATGAAGCTGTGATTTAGAAAAGATCTGAGTACCTAGGTTGGTGTAAATTAGGCTTTTCAGTGATGAATAGTGCTGATTTTGTGATTTGTGTTTTTGTATTACACTTCTGATTGTGTGGCTCTGCTTCTCTTGGTTTGCAGCTACTCTGTGGTGGTGGAGAGAGTAGATGACTTGTTCACAGGTGCTACACTGAGGCCCTTTAGCTGGAGGTCTTTAGCTGCCCTCAGCAGGACCACTGGTAATGTGTCAAAGGTGAAAACCCACTATTTATTCACTGACAGCTCTAACTAGAGCTGGGTGATATGGCCAAAAATTATATCACAGTAAATTTTTCTATATTGACCAATATCGATAATTCACAATATAAAATTTTCTAACACTGTCATAGTTTTAAACATCTTTCTAAAAACATCAGACTAAATATATTACTATTTATTAATAATAATAATAATAATAATAATAATAATATGTTCAATTTATATAGCGCCTTTCACAAACCCAACGACGCTTTACAATTATAGAACCCTAGTCAAAAGAAAAAGGAAAAGTTTTTAACTGAGTCTTAAATGAAGACCGATCAGAACATTCACGAAGAGTTTGAGGTAGGGAATTCCAAAGATTTGGAGCAGCGACACAAAATGATCTGCCACCCATCGATTTTAATTTAAATCGAGGGACTGCCAGAATTCCAGTGCCAGAAGACCTGAGAGTGCGAGAGGGAACATATAAATGAATAAGTTCCCTGAAATAAGACGGGGCAAGACCGTGCATGATTTTAAATGTAAGGAGAAGGATCTTATATTTAATACAAGAGGAGACTGGCAGCCAGTGAAGTTGTTGCAAAACAGTTGTGATGTGCTCAGAACGTTTTGTATAGGTGAGAGCCCTTGCAGCTGAATTTTGTACATACATAGTGAAAGGAATACCAAAAAGAAGAGAATTACAATAATTGAGCCTAGAGAAAATGAAAGCATGAATCAACGTCTCAACATCAGTGTCAGATAGAAAAGGGCGGAGGTGAGCAATTTGTCTAAGGTGAAAGAATGCAGTTTTAGTCAGCGATTTTATATGTGGCTCAAAAGTAAGCGAACGGTCAAACAGTACCCCGAGATTTCTTAGGACTTTAGCAGACTGAATTTTTAGATCAATAAAATCCAATGTGATGTGAGGGATTTTAGTTATCTGCGATTTGGAACCAACCAGTAGAACCTCAGTCTTACTAGTATTCAAACTAAGATAGTTCAAATAGAGCCAGTGCTGAAGCTCTGCAATGCAGGACGATAAAGATTTGGTTTGAACCGAGGGAGAGGTAATACTGAGATCAATTTGAATATCGTCAGCATAACAATGAAAATCAAGGCCATGCTTCCGAATAATGTTTCCCACCGGCATGATGTATAATATAAAAAGAAGGGACCCAAGATCTGATCCTTGTGGTACTCCGTGATTTACTGCAGCAGTGGCTGATCTGTGAGTGTCAATTGAAACAAACTGTTGCCTGCCCACGAGATAAGACTGTAACCAAGATAAAGCTAAGCCAGTGATGCCTATAGATGTATGTCTAGAAAGAAGAACGTCATGGTTCACTGTATCAAAAGCAGATGTGAGGTCTAAGAGTATTAAAATGCTGAATAGACCTGCATCAGACGTAAGTAGAAGATCATTTGTAACTCTTAGCAGAGCAATCTCCATACTATGCATACAGCAAAAACCAGACTGGAAAGGTTCATAGAGACTGTTATGAGAAAGGAAAGTGTGTAGTTGAGAAGCCACAACTCTTTCCATTACCTTTGATAAGAATGGGGGTTTGGAGACAGGTCGATAATTAGACAGTGTGAGAGGATCTAAACCAGGCTTCTTCAGAATTGGGGTAATGGCAGCAATTTTAAGGGCAGATGGAAAAATACCCAGAGTAAAACACTGATTAATCAAATGTGCAATGGGTTTAGCTATAACAGAACAACAGGCCTTAAGAAACACAATGGGTGCAGGATCCAGCTGACATGATGATGGATTTAAAATATTAAAATGTTTATTGCCAGAACATATTGTAGCGTCCGACTGGACACGTTGAAAGGATGGACAAGAAAGATGTTTAGTCGTCGCTTTATTGTTGAAATTTACATTGATTGCTGTCGGCCGCAGCCACTCCAAAATAACAACAGGCTAGAGAGCCAAGCTAACAGGCTAATACTAGCACTTGGGCTGACACACACATCGAGTCCCCCCCCTCCTTCTCACACAAACAGACGAGTACACTGCGACCTCATGCTCTCTCGCCCAGCCCCACTATGCTCTCCCCCAATCACATGCTTGTCTTAAACACAACAGTGCATTTTGGCGGCGCTGGTGAGGAGGAGCTAACAAGCAGCAGTATTAGACGTCTGAACTCCCTGTCAAGCTGCTTAGACATTAAATGGAAATGAACGTTAATTCTTATTGAATTCTATTGTCCTGGCTTATCATCGTCATCGAGGGAAAAATTATTGTGAAAAAAAAATCAATGTTTTAATCGCCCAGCACTAGCTCTAACCAACTCTAGATTATTATATAAGGTCTGTTTTTATCCATGCTCTTCATTCTGTATGCAGGAGCTGATGCTGTGTCATGTAATCGTGCCTTCAGATATGAAAGAAGAGGAGCTGTCCTCTCCTGAGTTCTTGCGAAAGGTCAAAGTTCAGGTCAGAGATTTCCCTTAGCTTTGGATATATTTGTTTCTTGGCTCTCTCTGTGACACCCTTTGTTTGGGATTATTTCATTACAGGAGCTAATTGTAAGCAGGTGGATATCTTCACGAGAACGGACAGAACAAGAAGAAATTTAGAATAATTTAAAATACCTCAATGAATTTTTTTAAAATAAATATATATAAAATGTGGATGCTAATACACTTTGTGTAATTCATTCATGTTCTTTGCATTTTCTTGCACCATTTGACAATTAATGTAAAGACCTGACCTTTATTAATGAAACAATAGAAATGCTCTAAAATGACATTTGATGTTGATCTTCACATTTGCTTCCATTAAAAGCTTTATTCCATCTTCTGTAAAGTTACCAGTTTGGAGATGAAAGGTTTTGTTCTGAAAGCGATATGTTTCCTTGGATAATCCAGTACCTGGATTAACTGAATCAAACATTGGGTAAATTGATAGTGATCAAGTGAGCAAATCTAATTAGAGAGGATGCAGCCCCCAGACAACGTAGTGAGCCTTATGTAAGGCTTAACTCATCATTGAAGAGAGGGGATGTCTTGTGAAGGAGTAGATGCTATATCAGAGACACAGATGTGAAGATGTATAAAGAAGTAGAATTGTTTATTGAAGCCACAGTGTTTCTACAATATGAACAAGAACAGACATCATTTACATAATAGAGATATCTGAATGAAACTTTCATGTTAATAAAGTGACAATTGTCACTCTTACAGGTTTCACCATGCATAATAGTCACAATGTTTATTAGGGTGTTCCAGGCTATGCATATTGAAAATTAAAAAAAAAAAAATTTCCTCCCACCCTTCCAATTGATGCTACTGTGGAAAAGTAAAAGTGTCATTTTTTTATCAAGATAAGTTGATATTTGGGGTCAATGCTCAATCAAGTGAAATCAAATTTATTGTAAATGTAACTTTTACTAACAGAAGGTCAGTGACTAAACGATGCTGCTTAGTTTTTGTTTAGTTTACTTACTGTAACCAACATTTACTTACCTTTTCTGTTTTTATGCTTTACTATTAAATACTTATGACATTACACATTTTGACTTGTAGACCAAGTGTTTTTGCTTTTGATGACTCACAGACTCTGTCATAGTGAGCATCACAGCTCTACTCAACAGTTTCGTTGGTAATAAAATGGTTTGTTGTTGGTTTCTGTACTTTTTATGTCTGTATAAATTGGTAATAATCACTTGTATGAGAAACTTTGCTTGCATTAAGCATAAATGCCCTAAATATTAAGTCATTTTGAACATTTTTTCACCACATTAATTCCAGCGGTAGATTAAAATAAGAGGGTGGGAGTTAGATTTTTTGGAAGTCAAAAATTTTGGACCACCCTAATGTTTGCTTGTTATAAACTACAGCCAAACAAGTGAATAAGTTCAAGACTTCTTCATACCATCTTCGTCTTCATCACTTTGACCTTCTCGCGAGTTCCTCCTTGGACTGTCAACAATGTAGAAATGGTTCTGGGAAATCTCCCGGCACAGCATGCTGTACTTGGATGCCCTTTTGACACGTGGCAGAACAAAAGTCTGTGTAAACTCGTCTTTGCTGAGGGCTCGTTTTGTCTGGGTGGCCAGGACGCAGTTTATGAACATCAGAGTGTAGCTGTAGCAGTTGTGTTTCTCCTCATTAAAGCTGCAGAAAAAAAACAAGAAACTTCTAAATGATGGAGTCTTTATCTCAGCCGTAGATCACAGAAAAAAGATTGTAGCATCTCAGCAAGTCACAAACCAAACATAACCTTTAGAAGACCACACATGAGGAGTGTGGCTTTAACAACAAACAGATCTTTTATGATGTAGTTACATTTTGTCTGTGGAAGATGCATAAGAAACACAAAACTGCATGTTCACTGTGTAAAGCATTTTTCAGCCTATTTTCTGTATGCAGCATGTGTAGCCTGATAAACTTGTAATGGAAGGAAATATTAAAATTCTTGTCCATGGTATCTGACTGTGCTACAAACAAACTGTTATGCTGGAGTATATCTTCCAAATTACAACTTAATGTAGTCATTGACAAATAAAGGCCTACCTTTGCCACAGTGGATCCCACATTTGAGCAGATGAGAATTTCTCCAGGTACTGATCCCATTGATCGATGAGATTGTACATGTCTGGTTGAACTAAAGGAATGCTGATGCACCTCTCCCAGCCCTGATGGTCTCTGCGCACCCCAGTCTTGGTATAGTTATATACCACACCTTCACAACAAAGACAAATTTGAGATTATGCTAGATTTTTGATGTCCTTGATAACTACACTAGACAGTCAAAGAGCTACACTATCAGTGTAGCTGAAAAAAAAAAGTTATGTTGTGGTAAAGATTTTCACTTTTGGTTTTGAAATATTTCAAGCATGTTTTTTTAATGTTGATACTGTTTAAATAGTAATTTACTCAAACTAAAGGAAATATTCTAATAATCTGAGATTCTGGATTTATGATAAGTCACACTGATGAACAGTAAAACAAAAAAATGTTTGAAATGTCACTTTTCATGTAATGAATATAAAATATAACAGTTTACCTTAAAATTAAATTTCATTTTGTCACAATATTCTAAAAAAAAAATAGAACTATATTTTACGAAGGAAAATATGAAAAAATAATTGTAAAAAGATTGATGTGTACATACAGCACCAGACAAAAGTTTGGTCACCTTCTCATTCAATGTTATTTTTTCCTACATTGTAAATTAATACTGAAGTCATCCAGACTATGAAGGAACACAATCATGTAGTAAACTTAAGTGTTTTTTTATATATATATAAATATGTTTGTAAGTTACTTAGCACATAACATTTAATCTCAACAAATAAAAAGTTACTGATGTAGCACTTTTAAGAGAATAAATTAAGGCCTAAACAAACCGTATCACTTTCTACATCATCAGTATAGTGTAAATGTCCTTTCCTCATGTCATACATATTGTTTGGGTGATATTGGTTGAATTTATATTAAGATATTAAATGTTTATATACATACCCTTTGTGTCAGTAATGCCTGTGTGCAGATCTGATCCACCATCAAATTCTCTGCAGACACAGGTAAAACGTTACATATAATGACATTTTTAGTGTAAAGAAGTAAACTTTTTTTTCCAGGGAAAGATTTAAACAGTCATACCTGAGAACATTTTCCTCTGTTGGAGCCACCAAAAAAGCACATGGTGCTTTGTGTCCATTGGAGAAAGGGTTTGGTATGCTGACAGGGGCTTCCTCTAACCTCCTACCACTGAAGCTCACTCCACATTCGGGACATTGCTCTGGAACGAAGAAACAAAAGATGTCCTTGTCACAGTGGCTGAATTTAATCACACTCTTATCCATCGAGGGCAACCATGGGAGCGGCTAATGCCTCAAGACTTCTCTCCACAGCCACCTGCTTCATTCTGGCAGGCTGGTACCGGATGCGATGGAGGCCAACAGGTGTCTTTCAACAGTCTGACGTCCATTGGTCATTTGTAACTAGCCTATCAGGTTGCAGCTAACCCTACACCTATGGAACAGTAGTGTCAATTTTCACAGCAGCTTATTTTATTTAATGTTCCTTAACACTTATGCACGTGCAGGCTTTAGGTTGGGACACACATTGATTGGGCCTTTGTGCACGTCCACAATGGCTTTGTATTGGTTTCATCTACAGTGAGATAACCAAACAGTACAGGTTGGTTGGTATATACCATAATTGCTTATGCCATTCTAATTTATCCAGTGTCTGTAATGTGATGTTAATTAAAATGTGTACATTATTCCTTTGTCTTTATTTGCATAAATTCTTATTTGTATGTAAATATGTATTTCAAATTGCAAGTCAATTACAGGTTGGCCTATTAATGACATAAAATCAACAGAGAGAGAGACTAAAACATTACTTGTGATTGTCAAAAGTTGATTGGAATGTTATCATTAATAGAAAGAAAATAAGCTATTTGGATATTCTAGTAACTATAGAATATTCTTATATAGGATTTAACAGAACATATAAGCAAAAAGTGGGCAGAGTTTAGTTTGTTTTCTTTCAACGTAAACTTACAAAATACAAAAAAAAAAAAAAAAAATCCTTGGACATTTTTATGATTGCAGTTTTACAGATGATGTTAAAGATAAAATTTATACCCAAATCTGATGCAAGGGCCATGTAGACCTTTTCAACTCCTGTAAGCCAAATGGATACTGTTATATGAAAAGAGTATTAACCACTAAATGGTTCAATTACCTGAAGGAAACAACAGGTATAGTGATAATGGTCATGTGACCCAATCCAATTAGACATGGAGTGTCCTTGGACAATGCAACAAACCTTATGTAAAATTTAACTCATCCGTGAGGAGGGGTATCGTGATTCTTTTCTCATTCAGTCAAAAATTCATGTGAACATTTTTTCCTCAATAACTGTAAAGACTTAAAGTTTCATCTGTGAACAGTTATAACTTTCAACTGCTTATAAACTAGAACATTAAATACTAAACAAGCCTTTTGGGTCGTTTTGTTTGGTTATTTATACAATATCAATTAGCATTTTTTAATCATTTATATAATTAATTTATTTAAAGTGTAACTATGTTTAAAATGTTATATTTCTCTTAAATGTTGTATTTCTATTAAAATCTATTGAAAACAATTGTTTGAACTCAATTGCCTAAAGAATATTTCACAAAGGGGGATTTCACTAATAGGATTTCTCAGTTTAGCCAGATAACTTAAGCCCAACAGGAATGCCCTACTGTTGGTTTATCCATTAGACAGGTTTGACTTTGGGCTTAAGTTACCTGGCTAAACTGAGAAATCCTTCTTTGTGAACCCCCACCCCCAATGTAATAAGTTACAGCAAGTACAACTGTCATCCCTGACCACTTTGCATGTTTGTTCAGATTTGACACAAATATTGCATCTTGTCATACTAATATTTCTAGTAAACATATTGATAATCACATTTGCTCATCTGGATTACATGTAAGAAAGTGACTTTGTGCTGCGATCTTAGTGGCAGAGATGTTAGTGTAGTTCATGCTCGCCGTGCTCTAATTGTAATTATGTGGATGTACAGTATGAATGGAGCAGTTGAAGCTTTTTACAGAAAGAAGATTGTGTTACAACAGTTCTATTGTTACAATTGTACTTGGATTCTAATTACCAAGAAACAGCTGGTAACTGTATATGATGTAAACAAGTCTGTTTTGGTTGATACTGTAATTGTTGAATGTAATTGTATTTAAATATTTAATTGGTAGTAAATTTTTAAACAAATTTATATTTATAAACATATAAATATAACCCACATGCATTTATAACAAGTTTCCTTACATTAAAAATGAAAAAAAGACATTTTTAGATTATAAACAGTACTCATATTATATATACCTACTGTCTCCAGTAATCATGAAAACATACTATAAAACAAAACAAGATTAAACCCCTTTGTTAAAAGTATTAGTATCATAAGTTAAATTAACAGAACTGAGTAGAGCATTACATAAATAAGTTAGGCTGTTTTTATGGTGGTAATAATTTGGCAGTATTAAATACCTGAGGAGGCTCTGTCCTGTGCTTAACTGGGATAGGGTGTAATGTGCCTCGTGAAGGGATAGGGGATTCACTGAGACTGATCAGGATTAAGTGGAAGATAATGGATGGATGGAATACCTGAACATAGTACAACTTCAAATCACATTTTAAGGAGTTACATTTAACTTTTTATTTACAATAAACTCTTGAACATGAGTTCATGTATGAACAATGATTCACACTCGAAATAGCTGATAAATGACATTAAACATACAGCTCTGGAAAAAAAAATTGAGAGACCACTGCAAATGATCGACTTCTATAGACTTACCATTTATAGTTGTGTGTTTAAGTAAAATTAATATTATTGTTTTATTCTATAAACTATTGACAGTATTTTTTTTACCAAACTTCAAATAGAAATTATTTTATTTAAAAAAAAATAATTTATAGAAAATAATCAACTGGTCAAAATTACAAAGAGCTGCAGTGTAATTCTTAAACAACACAATATTGTTTTACCTGAGAAGAGTTTAGAAATCAATATTTGGTGGAATATGCCTGATTTGTTACTGCTCTCCATCACTTGTTCACATCATTGTTGAGTGACTTTGTGCTGCTCCTGGCAGAAAAAAAATGTAGCAGCTCAGTTTAGTTTGATGGTCTCTAACCTTCATCTTCCAATTGATGACATTCAAGAGGCTTGCAGAAGCTTTAGGTCTGCAGATTAGATTGGACATTTGAAGTGGTCTCCTAATGTGCATAACTCAACTTTACCCAGAGTTTGAAACTTTAGTCTGTGCATTTTTGGTTCTGAGCTTATGATCTTTGGATCTATTAATTCACTAAACTGAAGATAATATTATTTTGTCAGTGGCATAAAATCCATGCTGTATTATTTCTTCATACACTTTAAGGTACATGGAGACATATTTCATTCTGGGTAAAACATACAAACAGGTGAACTCATTTCTACTAAGAGACTCTTTATTGTCTAGTGATTGCATGTGATTTATGAAAGTCAGTGCAAACCCATAACAGCAAGATCCAAACTCTCTCTCTTCATGAAACCTACAAAGCAAAAGCATCAGTATTAACATTCTGTAGGTTATATTGATCGTATGGATAATAAACAGGCTCCAACAAAGGGTTTCCCAACTCCAGTCCTGGAGGTCAATTTAGCAATGTACATCTAATGTGGCACAAACGAAGAACTTGATCATGAACTACTGATGATCCTCAAGTGCAGTTTATTTATACATACATATATACATAGATTATATATAAGTAACATACCTCTCTGGTCGCCATGTTGGAAGTGAGGAAAACAGTTCTAGTTCCTTATCCCATGTGTCTCTTAAAAACTCTCTCCAAGGTGGAACCAGCTGTATACAAACGCACTGTTCCCATCCATGTTCATCTCTCCTGACACCTGACAGTGTGTAGTTATAGACCAAACCTAAATGTCAAAGACAAACCAAAAATGTACACACAAATACACTATATGTCCAAATGTTTGTGGACACTCCTTCTAATGAATGCATTCAGAAGTTGCACACAACTGCTGAAACAGAAGTACAAAAAATACACACACAGCCTGTCTAGTCCTTCAGGAGAAGTACTGCCAATATAATAGGACTCTCTGGAGCAGATAAAGATGAACCTATTGGCACCATGTGTAATGCCAGGTGTGGACTAGAAGGGTATAAAGCCCCCCAACATTGAGCTGTAAAGCAGCAGAACTGTTGTCTGTAAGGATGGTTCTCCATTCAGGACTTTTGTCCATATAGTTTACCATAAGATATGCTAATGTAAAGGCTGTTAGCTTAGCTACCTAGCTTACCTTTTGAGTTTGAGAGTCCGACGTGTAATTCCGTGTCGTGCCATTCCCTTAAGAGGAAACATGTGTCAAACTTGTGTAGAAGGTATTTTTACTTTAAAAACGTTTTGCTTTATGTGTTAAACTCACCCCAGAAGCGCAGGACCGTCGTTTGCACCTAAAAGAAACGAGCCCGGAGTTTTGTGGCCGTTTGTAAACGGACACGGAACAACGACGGGTGCGTCCAGAAGTCCGAGTACGAGAGATTCCTGACACACATTATTTCTAGTATAAACTTGATTTTGCTGACAGGATGAGGATAATGTGCTATTCTGATCTGAAAATTTATATATATCTTTTCCACAGTGTCTGAACTTGACCACAGTTTTATCCATCAAAACTCCAAACAACGTTGCAGTGGTCGTCTTGTATTTTCGCACCTGTACTGAAACAAGCCCGCCTCTTCCTGCACTACGATTGGCCACAGGCACAGAACCCACGAAACTATTAGCCAGTCGTCTCGTAATGGGCGTGTTTTAGTTGGAGGCGTATTTTAAATGACGAGGGGGGAGTATGTTTTTTTTATACATATGCATCGATAAGCGTATATGTGTGTACATTTAAATGTACTGTATATACAATTTTCATGTATGTATATGCATTTACACATTATCAAAAAGTTAATTTATTTCAGTAATAAGTAAAAAGTGAAACTCATATATTATACAAATTAAGAGTGATCTACTTTATGCATTTACTTATTTTAATGTTGATGATTATGGCCTACAGCAATAAATAAATAAAAATAATAATAAAAAAAACAAAAGTCAGTATCTAAAAAATCGAATATTGAATAAGACCAATTCAAAACATGATTTTTAATACTTAAATGATGGCCTATGTAAAAGTATGTAGAGTATACCACAATACTTTGGTCAATGTGGTATGGCATGGAGGCAATCAAGAGTGATACTGTGGTTATTAAAGCTGGTATTGGTACTTTTGGGAGTGTGGGCAGGTGCCAAGTCCTGATGGAAAATGAAATCCACATCTCCATAAAGCTGGTCAACAAATGGAAGCATGAAGTGCTCTAAACTGCCCTGGTAGACTGCTCTGCTGACTTTGGATTTGATAGTGGACCAACACCAGCACATGACATGGCTCCCCAAACCGTCACTGAGTGTGGAAAGTTTTCAATAGACCTCAAGCATTGATTGCTTGGATTATGTGCCTCTCTACTCGTCCTCCAGAGTCTTGGACTTGGATTTCACACACACGCACGCACACGCACACATACACACACACACACAAACACGTAGATTATAGCCATCTCCTCCAATAGCATCTGGCTGCAGACTTTCAGTTAGAGACCCTAAATATGATAACATAATTTGAGTAATATCACAATATACATAGAAATACTGTATAACACGGAGTCGACATAATAATAGTCGATTCCTAGCAATTTGGCACTCTGAGCGGGAGACTCGGAGTCGAAGAATCGATTATTTTGAAGTCGACTACCCAGCCACTACTTAAAACGGTTCACGGACAGTTTTAGAAGCCACCAAACAAAATTCTGGAAAAAGCCTAGACGCATTTACATTAGTATATATCAAATGAATTCTAAACACTGTTATATACTGAGTAACTTGTCAATATTCTTCACCTGTGTAAATGATGCCGGTGTTCTGTCGAGTTGTGCTACCCATCGATACGTGCTTTCTAAAGGCACTGCGCATGCGCCGACCTACACCTTTTAATTATTTCTCGTGTTTTTTTTTTTTATTTCTCGTGTTTTTGTAAATAATAAATCTGTTTTTTGTGCATTAAACAACCTGGACACACTGTCATTGCACAGAAGTGTAAATGGAAATGAATACTAATAAATATAATAATTAGTTTTAAAAAAGCAGTTTGTAATGACCCCTCATTGCCATAACTTTATCATGATACAGTGATTTATGCTATCCAAATATAATACATACACTTCTACTGGGAACGTGCTCTAATATGGTGATTCTTTTGTATTTTCACAGTTAAATAGGGTAGCACGGTTTGACAAGGTAGCATAACTCGACAGAACACCGGCATAGCGGAACCAATAATTCCACGGTCGTTGTTGTATCAGGGGCGAGAGTTGAAGGTTGCACAAAACGAAGGAGGGGACTGGGCATAAAAAATATAAATTGCGCATATATGGAATGAAAAATGTCTACAAAGCAAGTGACCTGCAGGTAAATCTGCTGTACGGAACTGGTTGTAATATTAAGCGGAAAGAATAAATTGAGTAGTACACGTGTGTGAGGATGTCACTGTTGACTTTGACTGGTTATAAAATGGTCGGTGTGGTTTAGCCGCTAAGCTCGCTGCGTTTTCTCAACACCTGTGTGCTCATTCCTTTACCGTGTGGCTTCCTTTAAAGTTACTGTTTACACACGAGTGTCAAATTTAGCCCAAAACTGACCTAAAACATTACGACGTGTGTCTGCTATACATTTTTTCCGTCACCATTTTAAGCTTGATGTCAAACAGAGTTTAGCTACTACTTAAACTAACTGATCAGATTACGGATGTGTAACGTTATAGCCTTCAAATGAATTCACAGTTTTACTGACGAAATCATTGTTTTTGTGAAATTGGAGTTCATATAGTGGCCTCTCTCTTTTTAGCCGTGAGCCATAGACACAGCTCTCTAAACTATACTGAAATGCCAGAATTTGACGATTGCAAACATGGCTTACAAACCACTCTGAAAGTAAAGTAAGAGAAATGAAGCTCCACGTAATAGCTGATAAACATCACCTATTCTATATGTATCTTTTATTTTTCATGATGTCCCTTTCTGACATTTGTGCTTGTTTATGTGCCAAAAGTCATCAACCAATTTTTAGCATTTATGTCGAGGATGTTTTTTGTTGTTGTGTCATTATGACAGATTTATGTAAATGATCACTTTGGGCTTCCTCTTTGAAAAAGGTTTCTGGCCTAAAACACAACTTATAACTACTACTTCTGCACTTACTGTGTATTAAAGCATGTGTATATTGTCTTACTATTTACATCCATCTTGGATCTCTCAACTCTTTATTACTCTGATTACTTTAGGAAGTTTTTAACTTTATTATTCTCTATTCTACATTCTGTTTATTGTTACATGTCATGTGGGGAGATGCTTTTTCTTGTGTTCCTATTTGTCATGTAAGTTATGCAGTGATGCACACATCTATATGGTGTTTGGAAAGTAGATATCTACTAGTTTTTAGTTAATCAACTCTTTTTTTTCTGTGTAGATACTTCATTCATGGCGTATGTCGAGAAGGGAACAGGTGTATGTTCTCTCATGATCTGATGACAAGCAAACCCTCAACAATATGTAAATTTTACCAGCGAGGTGTCTGTGCTTATGGCGACCGATGCAGGTGAGGTTTCCAATAATGGCACTTTTCATTGTGTTTATAGGTATGCTGACTTGATGTTAGTTTAGAATTAAAGTATGGCATTCAGGTGTAGTTTTATTGTTATAAGCTCTTAGTTATACATCTCTTTTGTTGTTTCAGATATGATCACATCAAACCAGGTGGACGTGGTGGTGGACCACCTGTTGACAACCAAAACAGAGCCTCTAGTGCAGGAGCATCTGTCCCAGGACAAGGACCCCCAATAACCACAGGCAGGAACACTAAGAAGGCAGTAGTATTGAGAGACAGAGGTAGGGCTGAACAATATTCACTGAGAAGGGTGTAGTTTAATATTCAGTAGTTCAGAATTCTAAATTTGGACTGACATTGTGTCAAAACACTTGTATTTTCTGATATTCCTTACCATATATTAAAATGCATTGTAGAACTAAATCTGTAATGAATGACCTGATGAAATACATTTTTCTCTGTTGTTGCATCATGTGGGTCCTGTTGGCAGCTTTAGCCAGTGACAGAGGAGGCCAGCTCTATAGTGGAGAAAGTGCAGATGTTCTGGACTGCTGGGACTACAGGGACAGCAGCTCTCAGGCCAAACCTCACACTTACCTGGATGCTATTCGCACAGGGCTGGAGAGTTCAGCCACAGCCAGCCCTTACCCTGATGTATCCCACCAGCCACAGCTTTGCCCATATGCTGCTGCTGGCCAGTGTCATTATGGAAGCACTTGCCCATACCTTCATGGTGATATGTGTGAGATTTGCAGGTTGCAGGTTTTGCATCCGCATGACCCTGAGCAAAGGGCAGCACATGAGAAGGTGAGTGGAGTTATCTGTGTCTGAGCCACACTTTACATATTATGCACTGAAGTTAAATATTATTTGTATCTTGATTTTTTTATGTTGATTTTATTTATTTTATTTTATTTTTTTCATTTAAAATTTTTTCCCTTTGGTAGTGTTTAGTAATGTTTGATACATGACCTGATATGAGCCCCTTTCACCCATGCACAGTAACCCTGAACATTTTTTGGAATTTACCTGGAGAGGCTGTTTGTATGAAACCAGATGTCCAGTACCAACAACTCAGATTTTATCCCGCCAGCCCCTAGACAAAACCTGGAAAATCTACACAAGTGCATTTGTAAATGTAGTAGATAACCTTCCAGAGAGCTCACTGTAGCCTGTTCATAGTATTAATATTGATGCTAAAACATAATTATTATGGTCAGTTTCCTCCAAAGTCTTCAGCTGTAAACAAATCGCACATTTCCAAATCTTACTTACCAAAACTGGGCCATTTCCACAATACTGTTATGTATCAATCTTGACCCAGGCCCCCAAACTTTGCATTTGATTCAACAGTATTGCTCTAGCTTCCTCTCTCACACACTTCTCTTGCATACCATGCAGATCACCATCAGTTATTTTACTCTTACATCTCTTCTTTTTTTTCCTCAGCTGTCTGTTTGGTCTATAGAAGCAATATTTTTTTCCCATCCATTTTCTGGCACTCACCCTGTTTTTAGCTCCAGCATGCTATCTGTAAACCAACCAATCAGGGCAGCACTTATTCAATTGTTCCTAAAAAATAACAGGGAAAACATTTCCGAAAAAAATCACAGGGTTTTAAATGGATTTGTAGTCCATACCTGGCTATTTTTCACCCCAGCTTATATCTGAAGTCTGGTGTAAAGCTTTTCGATTACATCACTCTAATTCTAACATATTAATTACTAGTTTATAATAAAAGATAATTTTCAGTGTCTTTTCTTCTCCAGATGTGCATGATGGCCTTTGAGGTGGATATGGAGAAGGCTTTTGCAGCGCAGCATAGCCAGGACAAAGTGTGCAGCATCTGCATGGAAGTAGTGTATGAGAAGGCATCTCCATCTGAGCGCCGCTTTGGCATCCTGTCCAGCTGTTGCCACACCTACTGCCTGAGTTGCATCAGACAATGGCGCTGTGCCAAGCAATTTGAGAATAAGATCATTAAGTGAGTACCACACCTGTCTGACAAAACTGACCAGGGATGGACTGAAGCAGAATTATTTTTTAATATGAACAGTCAAAATGTACTCAGAAGTTGACTGTCGGGCAAACAATGCATAGGATACACTGGAGATAAAGCATATAGTAATTGTAGTTTAATAACATGAAACATTCTGAATCCAGTTCATTTTTTTTATATACCTGACGTATGGTATTTTTAACAGAAACAAGAAAGGAAGCAGATTCCATTGTAATTACGTATTTCATATTTTATAATATGAACTGTTTCAGAATTTGTAGTAAAGTTTTTCTATTCTTGTTGTACAACTTTCAGTAATTAGAGTTATATTGTCATTATAATAACACTTCTCTGATCCTGAAAGAGTAGCAGTTGTTTTATTGTATGCAAGATGCTTAATGATCTCAGTAGTGTGAATGTTACAGCAGGATAATTTCTGTATAACCAGCCCATTGGTACATTATACTGTTATTTGCATAATTAATTTGCAAATTAAATATTAAAAATAGAACATTACATAACTGTGGCTGTATTTCTTTTAGCGTTTTTGTGCAAACAAAAGCCAGCCTAGAACTATTACATTTTTTTTCTTTATGGGATATGGTCAGAAAAAAAAAATCTGTCCAGAAACGTACCTGATTTAGATCTCAGATATATCTGTAATATTTTGCATGTCCCAGATATATCCTGAATACTAAGAAAAGCAAACTGTACAGAAATCAGCATGGCTATTATGAATCGGACAATTGACTCCATTAAAACCATGTCATGTTCACATCTTCTACAGGTCATGTCCAGAATGCCGAGTGGTGTCCGAGTTTGTTATTCCCAGTATTTACTGGGTAGAAGATCAGGAAGAGAAGAACCGTCTTATTGAGGAGTTCAAGTCTGGGGTCAGGTGAGAATATTGGCTTATATTAATTTAATAAAAATAGTTTATTTCTTGTTCTATCATGGGGATGTAATGTTAATTAGACATACCTGTCCATATTCAGAAACAAAGGAAATATTACTCCCATTAAAGACAAAAAGGACAATCTCAGTAAATGAATCTGTTGACGGAAATGTAGTCTTAAAAGTAAAATATTCTTGTTTTTTGTACTCGACCACAGTTTGTATTTCTGATTGTGTTAATAAATAAAATCACCATTTAAGAATAAAAGTTTAACCTAACAGGTCACTGTGAAACTAATCTTAGCAAGCTAAATGTAATAATGGTGAGTAAACTGGGTATCATTTTTAGTTAAAATTCATTGCGTTGAGGTCAAAGTGGACATGGTTATTATATATGCCCACTTAAATAGAAATCCAAAGGTCAACCACCAGTCATCTCTTCAGAAGTCTGCAATAGCATCCCCACAGTGCCGTATGTGAACTGCTTTTGATCTGGCTGAAGCTTTAAATAACCCAAAAGTCTGCTCTGTTCCCTTTGCTTAAGAAGCTGAGGTTAACACAGCCGGATCTCACAGTCATACCATTTATTGAACCATTGTTGTCTTTTCTTTATATACTGTACAAAAAGCATTGTATTAGAAATGTTTTGTTTTTGTTTATGATGTTTGATGTGATAAATGTATTAAACTGATGACACACTGTGTTTTGCAGCAAGAAGCCTTGCAAGTACTTTGACCAGGGGAGAGGAACATGTCCATTTGGAGGGAAATGTTTCTACATGCATGCCTACCCTGATGGCACACGGGCCGAACCAGACAAACCTCGAAAGCAGCTCAGCTCAGAAGGAAATGTTCGGGTAATTTTGTACACTGCAGTCACAAAAAAAATCACATAATGTATTTCACACAAGCTACAGACACTAAGTGACATTTACGTGTAGTCTCATGGTGCTCAGTGTGTCACCTCAAAAATCGACCATTGCTTCTATACACTCACCAGTCTTTTATTTATATATTTATTTGAACATTATGTATCTTATACAACGTTGGCGAAAATATTGAATCACCACATGTAGTTTATGTACACCAGCTTTTCAAATTTTTAAGTCAGTCACATTTTTGTTTAGTGTCAGAAGATTCTGGCTTCATAAAACATACCACAAACAAATTGAATTATATGATTTTAATTAATTGCATAGCTTTATTGCCAAAGCAAGTAGAGGAAAAGTTACGTGAAGACTCAGTTTTGAGGAGAAATAAAATAAAGAATTGTCAAATAACATTGAATTAGTATTTTGTTACTCGTCCTCAGGCTTTTATGATTGTTTAAATTATTTGAGGCAGGAACTTCACTAATAAACTATTCTACTAGTGGATTTATAAAAATTAGAATATCATGAAAAAAAGTCGTGTTCATAATCAAATTCAGAAAGGTAAACTGTCATTTATATTATATTCATTACACATATTCAGACGTTTTAGTTTTAATGTTAATACTGTTTGAATGTTAATTAACTTGAAATTAAATAAACTGTAATAAACTGAGATTCTAGATTTTTGATTTTCATGAGCTATAAGCCATAATGTTCAACAGTAATACAAAAAGGCTTGAAATATAAAATTATTATTATTATTTTTTTTTTAATTATGAACAACGACAAACTTTCCTGATATTCTAATTGTGTACATTAAGCTGGTTCAACATACTCAGATAGTGGTTTACAGATCAGCTTTGCAGGATGGAGCCTTGTCATGGACATGTATTTAGCTACACTGTTTGCTTTGTCACAAATACGTTATCAACTTGAAATATGACTTCTTCACCAAATGTTTCATATGCTTTTCATTTGATTGTCATCCTGGTACAGAACCAGTCAAAATTTGGACACATCTTCTATTTCAAAGTTTTTTATCCATTTATTTCTTTCCTACATAGTAAATTAATACTGAAGTCATCCAGACTATGAAGGAACACATAAGGAATCATGTAGTAAACTTAAAAGTGTTAAACAAACTAAAATGTTTTAGATTTTAGATTCTTCAAAGTATAAACACAACTGATGTCTCAAAGACATTAAGAGGCATGAAATGCAAGTCATGAACTCTTGACAAGACACAGCTGTTAACTGAAAGTTATTCCAGGTGACTACCTAATAAATCTGACTGAGAAAATGCCAAGAAAGCTGCATCTAAGCAAGAGGTGCCTACTGTGAAGAATGTAAATATAAACATATTCTGGTTTGTTTACTTGTTTGTTTACTAAATTTAATATGTATTCATTCATAGTTTAGATGACTTTAGTATTAATCTACAATACAGAACATTTTTAAATAATAAAAAAACATTGACTGTCCAGAAGGTGTGTCTGAATGTTTGACTGGTACTGTATACACCACCAAATAACATCTCTATGCTTAATATCTTCATGTTGAATATCCTTAAGTTTTATCCTTTCCACTGTTTCTTTTTTTTATGTTTTCAAACTAATTTGCATTTTGACCTTTTCATTTTGTGCCAGTGTTTATGACAGAACAGCAAATTACAAAGTCATTCCATATTTGTTTCCTTTACACAATTTTGGAAAAAATCCAGGGTTGGGAAACACTGTTAGTCATTCTGTAGCTCTCCATCAGAGATCAGACAGTGAAGGAGGAGTTCTTTTTAACTGAGAATATTGCTCCATTTTTGTAATAGAAACTCTTTCTTCATCTACCCCATTAAGCTCCATTAACTCCAGGGATGTACAATAGCTGGTTCTCTACATAAACTATTGCAGATAAATGAGTCTGAAAATGTCATCAGCTTTAAGACTTGTTGGTGTCTCTTCTTCACCTAAACCATTAGCTGTAGCAGCAGAAGTCAGTTTTCCTTGCTACTTTCTAGGAAGAGGGGCAGCTCATTCCTTTCCTTTTAGAGATTTGGTACTTATATACCTTGGTGGTCTGAGCTCCATGGTCACACTTAGAATAATCAGTGGAAACCTTTTCATTTTTACCACCCACTTAGACTCCTCGCAGACTTTTCAAAGCTTTTCTTGTGAGCTAAATGTGAGCTGCTGTAGGCAAATGGATAGGTTTGCACATGTTTAGCAGGCACTCTTATCTATAGTAACAGCCTCCTGGAGCAACATGGGTAAAATGTTATAGCATTTAGCAGACACTTATCCAGAGAGACTTACATGGTGCTTCTTCTCGACTGAGAAAAAGTATTGTTTGCTATAGTTCAAATACCTTAAACTAGAACACTGAAAAAGTCAATAACCAGTGCTGATGTCTATGTAGAAGATACTATATAAATAAAACAATTCAACTGTGATCATACCACATTTTTATAACTGCGTGTATTTAAGGGCATTTAAAAAGCTGCCTTAAGTTAGCATTTGAGACAGCAGGTCTGCTCTTCAGACAGCAAGTGAAAGTCCACTCCTCTGTCTGGGTACCAGGACAGAGAATGCACCTTAAAGAATGGCAGGCCAAGCTGAACCATACTTGAAGGGCTCAAGTTACAGTTCAGTTTTG
Organism: Crenuchus spilurus; assembly: GCA_036984385.1. Classification (NCBI taxonomy): domain Eukaryota; kingdom Metazoa; phylum Chordata; class Actinopteri; order Characiformes; family Crenuchidae; genus Crenuchus; species Crenuchus spilurus. The sequence goes on from BRDA01005262.1 coordinate 31,523, forward strand.
ATCATTGCTGTCGCAACAGCCTTTACGATAGAAAGAAGGGACGGAAGTTGGCCAGAACTGAACTCCCATCATTCACATTTAACAGCTTCACTCAGTTCTCGTCACACTTCATACAAAAGGAAATCCTTTTATTCAACACATACCACCTTGACTATTTATTTCAGGATTTACCTCATATTCTGCTTTGGAGTCTATGGATGTGATAGAAATTGAATACAATGTGTTCATTTAGGACATTTTCTTTGAACCGTCACTGGATTTATGCCTTTTTGTAAAATGTAGTAAAATGATCCCTTTTTTTCCCTGAAGTTTCTCAATTCGGTCCGGCTTTGGGACTTCATTGAGGAACGTGAACATCGTGGGGTTCCACAGTATGAAGATGAAGTAAATGAACTGGGAGAGCTCTTCATGCAGCTGTCTGCAGGTGGAGACGAGAGTGGAACTTCAGCATCTCACTGATTCTCTCTCAAACACACGAACACATATAGGCCGACCTCGGGAAACCATGGTTTCTTATCTTTGGTAACTGTGTACATTATTTGGGCAATAAAAATGTACTCACTGGTAAATCTTTTCCTGTTTATGGTTTGAGGTGGTTTTCTAAAAAAAAATCTTTTTACCTGTGGTACATTTTTGTGGAATGACATATAGCATATGAGTATGACCATATTTAAAAGCACCTGTATTGTTTCTGTAAGCTGCTATGTTTTCCTGATACGTGTTAGAATCTTGCTGGATTAAAAAGATTTTTAATGCGTTGGTGATGTCCAAAGATAACGTATCATGACAAAAAAGGACTGATGAAACCTCTGGCACATTATGAATGCACTCAAGTAGTGTGTGAAGTATAGCAAAATATTGTGTATAAAAAATACATACATACTGTAATCGTTGCACCTAGATCAGTTTACAAAGACAACTTCTCTGCTATTTTTGGGAAAAAATGCAATATTTGGGGGTGAAAAAAAGATCCATTTTCTTGTAATTGCTCATTCCTTACCCATTTGGTAAATGTTTTTAGGACTGTTTAGATAGGACTACATCCTCCTGAACACAACAGGAATGGTAATATTGAACTTTATCCCATCTTGTGTACCCCCCAACTGAAGGTACCTGATGAGGGTCACGTTATTCTGTTTTATGAATTGTCTTGTTGAGTGACACTGGTGAGATTGTAATAAAATAGCAGTGAGTCAGCCGTGTGAGTGATAAATACTGTAACATGCATCAGTGATGTATGAGGGTGAATCAGAAATTATCTGCACTAGTTCTGTTGCCTCAGTGTTAAACATTTCTCTACTAGGTCACTGTCTCCATAACTATTGTGCAGGTTTGAACATTTTATGTCAGTTCATTTATGACTGAAGTGCAACAAAAATGGCTGCCCCAGTTACAATTTGCATAAAGAAGAGCAGTGTTCAGTGATTCATTGCTGATGTTTGGACATCTCCAAACAAAATTTGGGGCAAAAAGGAAGGTGAAAGTTTCTTAAGAAGAATTATTACTGGTGACGAGACAGATTCATCACTATGAGTCTGAGAGTAAACAGCAGAGTATGGAATGGAAACCTCCTCAATCACCCACCAAGATGTTCAAAAGTCAACCATCAACTGGAAAATTGATGTTGACAGTTTATGGGTCCCCCCAAAAAAAAAACCATAAGATGATAAAGATGTGGTGATGAAGACGGCCGTGCATTAGTGGCTCACACCTCAGCCAAAAGCTTTGTGACTGTTGGACAAAGTGTATTGAAAAGCAGGGAGATTATGATACAAATTGATGCATGGATGTCTTAAAATAAATTATACAGCCAGAGTGCAAATAATTTTAGACTCGTATATTAATTTGTGACTTTTTGACTTGTATTATATATCAACAGCCAATATACTTCCCACATTTTCCCAACTCTTAACAGTCCATCTGCAATGGTAAAGACAGCCCTGGTTAACTGACGTTTTATTGATTTTCTACCTGTCCTCCAATTAAATGACATTTTCTCCAAATGTTACCACCAGATTTGTATTTCTTTTAGCACTTTAGCACAAAACATTCAGCATGTAATGGCCCACAACTTTTGTATATGCCACATTTTGTTTTTTTTTTGTGCGTAATATATATTAAATTGGATATAAACAAGCAGGAAGTGTGGGATTATGTATAGAAGTTTGTTCTCTGTAAAGGAAATATTCATTTTACACTTAGCAAATCAATAAACGTCATTTAACCAGCAGGAAAATTTAACGTATGCATAAGAACATAACAGCTGTTCCTTCATATCACATAACTAATCTCCCTACAGTTCGAGTTCTTAAATATTTCCTGATGAAAATAATTTCAATAAAATACTAATGATCAATACAATCTCAAATCAGAAAAGGTTGAAAGTATGAAATGCAGCGTTTCTTACATTTACTTTGATTTTTATTTCACTGCAGACAGTATGAACCCAAAATATTTCATGTTTTGACTGGTCAAATTAATAAAATTTGTTAATACTCATCCATTTCTGCATTTCAGGCCTGCAACACATTCCAACAAAAGCTAGGATGGTAAAGCACTTTGTAATGTTGCCATTCCTTCTCAACACTTTAAAGACATTTTGGCACCAAATATTTCAAGTCATGAAGTGTTTAAGGTGTCATTTTGTCCCCTTCTTCCTGCAAACACATCTGAAGGTTTGTAAAAGTACAGGGTTGTCATCACAATTTTTGTTTTAAAATTCTCCACACATTCTGTATTAGGGACAGGTCAGGACTGCACCCCATATAGTGAGGGATCCTGGCATTTGGACTCAACTGTCTACAGTAGAAGGTCCTTTCTGTCTTTGCTCTGGAGCACACAGCATCTTATTCTTCCATAAAAGATATGTAATACTGATTTGTCTGACCACAGTACACTGTGTGATGATCCATCGCAGATGCCTCCAAGCCCAGAGAAGATGCCATAAAGCTTCTTTTTTGCACAGTAAAGTTATGTGTGGCATTTGTGAATGTAGCTCTGGTGGACATTACTGCAGTCAGTATGCCAATTGCATGCTCCCTCAAAACTTGTGATAAAACTGCACATTTTAGAGTGGCCAGCACATGAAGTAATCATGCTGTCTAATTAGCATCTTGCTGCCATACCTGTGAGGTGGATCGATTATCTCGACAAAGGAAAAGTGCTCACTAACAGATTTAGACAAAGGCCTTTTGTGTACACTGAAGTCTTGGATCTATGAGTTCAGCTCCTGAAAAATGGGAGTTAAAACAAAAGGAATGTGTTTATATTTTTGTTAAATTGCCCGAGGGTCTAATTGAAATATCTGTGACATTTTTTGGTCAAAATACCTCAATGGGAAGTCATCAGATAAGCCTGTTTAGTGTGTTTTAACACATCTCTGATGTTTATGGCCAGGTAAAAACAGATTTTTTTATATGTCCCCCTCAAAGTGAAAGCACACATTCCTTGACTAATGAGGATCTTTAGGGTTTTAAAATATGTGTACTTTCTACCCCAACTTTAAGAAAAGCTTTTTCAGTGGAATCTAGTCGTTACATTTCTAGCAAAAAGTTATAAGTTCAAACCCATCTTTGGGCTTTTTCTCTTCATGTCCCCTGTATGTAACATTATCAACTGACTAAAGCTTTTATGTAATGTACATACAGTAGTGTGACTCATGTTATTGTGATAAAATATTTGATAAATAATTTTTTTTCTGACTACAGGTGTCATCTTCCAAAACACTGAATGTTTTACAAGCATTTAAAAATGCTTAAAAAAGACTTTAAAAATTATTGAATTTATTGGCTTTAGTGTTTGCTGGTGTATTTTGTACTTTTCCAATTAGTTTCAAGTTTCAGAAACACTAAATATTATGAGGCATATTATTTGTAAAAAAAAAAAATCCAAGTGTCATGAGAAACTTACAGAAAGTTTGGTTGCCAAAGTGTTAAGATTTCACAATAAAGCATCACCAAAAGAGCCACATGTCCTAATGCACGAATGTAAGAATACCAGGAGCTTTAAAACTTGTGAAAAAACAGCCACAAGGTGGCAGAACTGGTGCCAGACACACTGCTACTCCAACACCATTATGAGTCTCATATTTACTTTTAGGTACTTTTATTAAAATACAAAGAATGAACAGTCTTTCAATTGTACATGTTAGTTCTTGCCAACACACAATAACAGATCATGAATGAGGAACTTCTGTGATTATCATCCACATCTCATCTCTGAGTCATGAAATAAGTACAGCCTCAGAAAGACGGTCTCCACTGTGGCAAATAAAATCATAAGCCTTACACTACGGAGGCATTTAAACTTGATTAAATGCTTGATAAGGCTCAGCCTGACCTGTACATCTAGTTTGCTTAGTAAGAACAGTCCATTTGAATTGTACATCTACACCTTCAAATGCAAATGGCCATAGCTTGAGTTGGCACTTGCATAAAATATACAACTTGCTACATTTTAAGCTCTCAGAATGTGAAAAATGCACTATTACAAAAACAAAAGCAAATTATAGACATTTATGAATCATTTCCATCCCCAAATTTGCCAAGCTACAGCTGTATGTATACGTTTGGACACCACTGGCCAAAATGCACGATGTTGATTTTCTAACACATCAAATAGAGGGAACACATTTTAAATATTTATAGTTCACTCCAGCCCATTTTAGTCCACACTTTTCATATGCTGAGCTGAACTTATTCAACAAAAGATGCCTCAAAAGCTGCACAGGCCACGTTATGCTTCGTTTCATTTCAGCAAATGAGCAGTAACTGTGCATTAAAATGAGATGATGTCCTCTATAATGTTATTCTCAATTAATTTCACGCTTCCAAACATTTGCATAAAACTGTATATCCCAAAGTGCTCTGTGTATAATGTAAATTAATGTAAATGTCTTAATTTAACTGATCTTTGGACAAAGAACGAAAGTCAAACTTGACATCGAGCTCTTTGTATCCTTAATCTCTGTATAAGCTGGTCAAGACGAGACCTGTTATGATTAGCATCAGTGCATGGACAACTTCATTACACCAAAGACTTTCTTAAAGCTGAACCTTTTGTGCATGTACGTTAATTAAATAGAGTTTAGTATTCATTTCCAAACAGTGTTCTATTTGCGGCACTTTGGAAAAAAGACTAAACAAAGCCTGTGCCTGTTAGAAGACGTTTAGCTTTGTGGAGGTCAAGGTGCACACATTGATGTCCTCCGTGTGCGAGGCTCTGTGGAGAGACGGCTCAGAGGCGCTACGGTTGATTTTGGGGAGCGAATGCTGCAGCAGCTCTATAGAGGCCAAGATCTGAAGAGCAAGAAGAATGAACATCAGTCAGCACTGCTATTTCAGGAAGACCTTGGCTAAGGCTTATTAGCATAATGCAAGTCTGCTAATAGTCACATGCAGTTTTCTTCTATTTCAAATGTTCTAAAAATGCATCCGTATTTTCTGATGATCTAATATATACATAATTATGTTTCAACAGCTCTTTCTCCCATAGATGATTAGTTATGTGCTGTTTTATGCAGCCCTCAAAATGTGGGGAAGCGAAGTCCAGAGTCCAGCACAGTGTGGTGATTCTCTGGTCTGACTCAAGCAGCTCAATCAGTTGTGCTTGGTCAAAACAAATTATCACAATGTGGGAATCCAGAATTGGGGATTCTCATCCCTGCATTAAATGGATAGTCAACTTATAGTATCAGTCAAAAGTTTGGGCACACCTTCACATTCAATGTTTTATGTTTTTTTCCTACATTGTAATTTAATACTGAAGTCATCCAGACTGACGGAACACATAAGGAATCATGTAGTAAACTTAAAAGTGTTAAACAAACTAAAACATGTTTTAGATTCTTCAAAGTAGACACACAACTGATGTCTCAAACACATTAAGAGGCATGAAATGCAAGTCATGAACTGTTGACAAGACACAGCTGTTAACGGAAAGCCATTCCAGGTGACTACCTCATAAAGCTGACTGAGAAAATGCCAAGAAAGCTGCATCTAAGCAAGAGGTGCCTACTGTGAAGAATGTAAAATATAAACATATTCTGGTTTGTTTAACACTTGTTTGTTTACTAAATAATTACATACGTATTTCTTCATAGTTTGGATGACTTTAGTATTAATCTACAATACAGAACATTTTTAAATAATGAAAAACCACTGAATGTCTAGAAGGTGTGTCCAAACTTGTACAATATTTCTTTAATCCTTTTTTGTTTAAAGTTATAAGATCTTATGTTAAGGTTATTGTTGAGTAGTCAGTTCAATAAAGAATATTTACTTTTATATAAATGTTCAAAGAAAACATACTTTAATGTTTCATTTGCAGGACTGAGGACTATGTTTCACATAATAGCTCTGTAAAGCATAAATTCTTAAGACATCTGGTTTCTATCACAGGCACTGTGAAGAAGTGTGACTTTCTCCAGAATGGCACATTTTACATAAAACCACATTGAATAATTCTGTTTAATCCTAATAATGGAGTCAGAGCCATTTTGGAAAAATGGAGAGAAGTCCAATTTAATATATGTAAACAATATTACACTTGTTTAAAAAATGAAAGGAATGTTCAGTTGTTCATACTGAAGCTTAAAGCAAACCAGGCGCTGATCTAAATTAAAAAGATAAAAGATGGTTACTTGAGGAAATAGTGGCCGGTCATCTTTTGACTTCTTGATGCAGTCTGCTACCAGCCTCTTCATGGCTTTGGGGCAGTTCTTGTATAGCTTGCTGAGGTTTGGAGACATGTATCCTCTTCCAACCATGAAGATGATCTAACAGTGAGGCACAAAAATGTATTCATCAGATGTTAATTGTAATCATTAAGGTGTTAGATTAACTTAAAAGTGACTCGGGCCCCAAGTGGCTCAGCCAACTAAGGTGCTGCCATTATGATCTGAGGATCGCAAGTTTAAATCCCGATCATGCTGCTAGCAATCGGCAGCCGGAGCCCAAGTGAGCAAAATTGGCTGTGCTCTCTCTGAGTAGGTAAGATGGCGCGCTCTCTCTAGGCCCCGAGTGGCTCAGCAGGCTAAGACTCTGACACTATGACCAGAGGATTGTTAGTTCGAATTCCGGTCATGCTGTTTGCCATCAACAGCCGAGGCCCAAAAGAGCTTTGGGCGGGTAGATGGCGCTCTCTCTCCCCATCACCCACACACTGCAATGTCTGCTGGCTCAGGTGTCTACTGATTGGTCCATTCGGAGCTGGGAACCCTGAGCTTTCCTCTGAGCGCGTTGGCTCCCCAGGGACGGTGTATCAGCAGTAGTTCGAAAACATTCGGTGGCTACATCACACGCAGCGGAGGAGGCGTGTGCATGTCTTCACCCTCCTAGAGTCAGGGACAGTGCAAAGTGATGGGGAGAGCCCCCTAGCGGATGGGTTAATTGGCTACTACCACATTGGGAAGAGGAGAAAATTGGCAAAAATGATAAAACTGACAGAACTGTGAATCATGTGCTTTGCTCTGAGCACGTTGTGTTGGCAGCAGTTCGAAAAAAAGAGGCTTGACTTCGCATGCCTGTGTTAGTCTGTCCACTGCTCGAGTCAGGGACATTACTAGAGATAGGGAGAGTCAACGAAGGGGAGGATTGATTGGCTGCTAAAACACATTGGGGACAAAAACGGGAAAAATTTACAAAAAAAAAGAAAAAAATTAATTGAAGTTGACTACTAGCGCAGCTCTAACAATGAGAATACAATGAAGAATTTAATTTGTGTTCATTAGACAAAGTGATTCAAGCATTGTTTTCAATGTTGATGCTGAGAAGCAATTTATTCAAACTCCAAATGAAATATTCTAATGAACTGAGATTCTGCATTTTAGCTATAAGCCAAACGGATCAACAGCCAAACAAAAAAAGCTCGAAATGTTATGTAATTCATATGAAATGACAGTTTACTTTTATGAATTAAATGATTAACACAAACATTTAAAAATATTCGGTTTTTGACGTGGCACTGTAGCTTTATGGCTCATCTTCACCAAAAAAAGGAACAGAAAATCAGGACACCACCAAAAATATTGCACCCTCCTCTCTGTCTTCATGAGAACAATACGAGCAAGGCTGGGACCATGAGTTTGTGGTTTTTCCGCAGGAATGTGCGAGGGAGTCCACTCTGCCGCAAACAACCAAACAGAGCTGGAGGCCTCAGTGCCCACCAGTGTGGTCTCAGCGTCTTCGGGTTAGTGCTCCTAAATTTAGCGCCTAGGCTCCAGGGTGACGGCCCAGCCAGCTCAGCTTTGCGAGAGTGATCTCTCTCTAACTCACGAGAACCACTAACCACAATTCCAATACTGTACTGAGGAAAATGAAAAAATGTATGCTCATAACAGATTACAGAAATGTAATCACTGATTTCTCTGTTTACAGATGGCCTCTCAGTAAGAATCCAGAAAAGGAGAAAAAATGTAAAGGACTTATCGAATGCTTAGTGTTAGCCCTTAATTTTATTCTATTTTTATTAATGTTTGGTCAATGTGATTGCACTCTGTATTTAACCCATTGATGCAGTAAAACCCTACGGAACACTTCATTTACTTCATTTTAGACCGTGTTCAACAATATAAAACCAATTTAAATGCAGATTAATGTAAAATATGATGCAAATCATCTTGAAACATTGAATGAAAGCATAAATACATTTGGGTATCAACCTTATAATATTCAAATCTATTTTGCTCAAGTGAATTTTGCATATAAAACCATATTAATTATATCTAACAGACTCTAAACTTTTAAATGGTAGTGTTTCTAAGCTTTGTTTATGAGGAAGTCTCACATAACAGTGCATATAAAAAAACAGAACCATATACAACAGAAAATGTTTATACTTCTGTAATTAAAAACAGATTTTTTCTCAGTGAACAGCTGCTTTCTACATTATAACCCTGTCACATAAAGCCATTCCAAAACATGGGTCTCTATAAGCTGAAACTCAAGTTCTGTACCATCTCCTAAACTGGTGTGAAACATATAATAGTGTTCAAAAGTTTGAAATCATTATTTCAAATCATATAAATATGAAATTTATATTTTAAAAGTCCTGAAGGGATACAGTATAATATTTATCTTTAAATAATTTATTTTTGCCAATGACTAAAACATCTGTGTATGTAATCCTGCATAAAATACTTAACAGTTCCTAAACCAAGTTTTAGCTTTTTACAAAGCAACAGCTACATTACTCTAATATTCAACATTGTATACACTGTGTCTTAAAACAAGCTTTGAACAAATCTGTAAGTATAGCACATCAATTTTAAAGATCAGTACTATTAAACAACATACACTTCAACACTGTGAGACATCCAAGCAAAATGTTCCTAATGGGCCCCAGTGGCTCAAGGGACTATGATCAGAGGATCACGAGTTCGAATCCCGGTTTATGCTGCTTGCCATCAACAGCTGAGGCTCAATAGAGCAAAAACAGGCTGTGCTCTCTCTGGGTGATAGATGGCAATCTCTCCCCATCACTATTACACTACAATGTCTGCTGGCTCAAGCGTGTGCCAGCCAATCCATCAGAGCTGGGGATCCTGCGCTTTCCTCCAAGCACGTTGGCTGCCCAGTGATGGTGTACCAGCGGTAGTTCAAAAACAGGCGGTGGCTTGATCGGCGTTAAGTGTGCTAACTCTTCACCCTCCTAGAGTCAGGGACATTGTAAGTGATGGGGAGAGTCATAGGGGATGGGTGGGTTAATTGGCTACCATTACATTGGAAGAAAAATTGGAAAAAAGAAAAAAAAAAGTCCTAATAAGGCAAATGTAAATACATCAGTCCCATAAAGCTCTGTTTGATAGAACTGTATGATAATGATTATATAATGTATATAATAATAATTCTTTGATCATTAAGAAATATTAATAGATGCACCAAATATGAGAACTGATTATGCGGGAAATATTGATACCAATTTTTTAAAAATCCTGACAACCAACACTTATCTAGTTTCAACACTAAATGTTTTTTAAATATCTTAAAATATTTATATACCTTTGTATTAAAATGTATCTATATACTAAGATATACAAGAATTGTGTACTGCATTACCTTTAGATAAAGAGTCAATGATTATCAGTTCTCAGTCATCGTAAAGAGAATGGTTCTCCCAGAAATGACATTTACATCATTTTCCACCTACTCCAGATGTCGTTTACCATGCATGACATGTTTGGAGTCCAAATATTGCTTCTTATGTTTTGAACTGTATGGCTAACATTGCTAAAAGCACTGGAGGTCAATAGACACCTAAATAGCCCAGATGTTTCTGTAAAAATAGATGACCTAACCTGCTCAAATTATTTCAAAATCTTAATCTCAGGCATGTCAAATGTGTAATAAATTGCACACAGTGTCCCATAATCATGCATCAAACACAAATTATACATTGTTATGAAAAACTAGGCAAATCTGAACAATCACAGAAGCACATTTTTGCAATTATCTGCCAACACAACCTTCTGACATCATTTTGTACCTGTAGATGTAATATAGTTACCTGGTCTCTGTTTGCAATCATAGAATATGGAAGCTCCCCAGTCATCAGCTCATAAAGGACAATACCGTAAGAATACACATCTGACTGGAAACTGTAGGGGTTGTTGTCCTGCATGCGGATTACTTCAGGAGCCTGCAGAAGACAAGTGTTTGTTATTTACATTACACACCTATTAGAGCTGTAAGGCATGGTTTACTTTAACTTTCCGACATGCACTGTTGCAAATATTATGATGCGTAAATACCACTAACAGTGTAAACCACTTTCATTGTGTAATAGCTGCTCAATACGGCTTCAGTATTTGCAGTTTCTAAATAATGTGAAAACTTTCAGATGAACATGAACCACTGAAAAATGTCTGAAACAATAATGTCCATTTAACTGTTAAGGCTCTACCTGACAGAGCAGGATGGTTTTCTACTTACCATCCATAGAACGGATCCTGAAGGCTGCTCTACTTGATGGGAACCACTCCACCTCGTCTTCACTGTTGCCAAACCAAAGTCTCCAATCTTCACTGTTAAACCTTCATGTAGGAAGATGTCTGGAGCCCCAACTTAAGGAATAATACAGCTGCTGGAAAATAACTGGCTTGGCTTTAACTGGTTAGAAAAAAAATTACATTTACTTGCAAAAAACATCCATGTACACCATCTTCCCCATATCTCAAATGTACTCAATCAGCCAAGACATGGTGGTGTCCAAAAGTCCACATTTTAGCTAAAATAGCTCATTACATTACATTGCATTTAGCGGACGCTTTTATCCAAAGTGACTTACAATAGTGGGAAAGTACAAATGTGAAAAAAAATAAATAAATAAAAAATAGAGTTGTAC
>BRDA01005262.1:42962-58675 GCA_036984385.1 Crenuchus spilurus
TATATATATAAGTATAATAAGTAGTTTTTGTTTCAGTTTCATAATAAGCCAACTGGTACCTTATTTCATGTCTAACATATATCTTTCATTTTTGTGTTTAGGGTCATTGTCTTGCTGAGAAGGTGAGACCCACCTTCTCTTGAGATTCAGTTCATGGACAGATGTCCTGACATTTTACTCTAGAATTCTCTGATATAATTCAGAGTTCATTGTTCCATCAATGATGACAAGTCGTCCTGGCCCAGATGCAGCAAAACAGGCCCAAACCTGATATTACCACCACCATGTTTCATAGCTGGGATAAAAAAAAAACCGCATTCCAACATAAGAACTTTATCTCCAAACATAACACTTTTCATTTAAACCAAAAAGTTATAGTCTGGTCCACAAACATTCTTCCAATAGCTTTCTGGCTTGTCCATGAACAAGAATTTAGCAAACTGCAGACGAGCAGTAATGTTCTTTTTGGAGAGAAGTGACTTTCTCCTTACAACCCTGCCATACACACCATTGTGGTTCAGTGTTCTCCTGATGGTGGACTCATGAACATTAACATTAGCCAATGTTAGAGAGGCCTTCAGTTGATTAGAAGTTACCCTGGAGTTCTTTGTGACCTCGCTGACTATTACACGCCTTGCTCTTGGAGTGATCTTTGTTGGTCGACACTCCTGAGGAGGTAACAATGGTCTTGAATTTCCTCCATTTGTACACAATCTGTCTGACTGTGGATTGATGGAGTCCAAACTCTTTAGAGATGGTTTTGTGACCTTTTGAAGCCTGATGAGCATCAAACACTCTTCTTCTGAAGTCCTCAGAAATCTCATTTGTTCATGATTGGAAAACACCTGACTCTAAATTCACCTTCAAATTAACTGCTAATCCTAGAGGTTCACATACTTTTGCCATAATTTTTCACAAATATGTCACATTGGATCATTTTCCTTAATAAATAAATGATCAAGTATACTATTTTTGTCTTATTTGTTTAACTGGGTTCTCTGTATCTACTTTTAGGACTTGTGTGAAGATCTGTTGATGTTTTAGTTTATTTTTATACATAAATATAGAAAATTTTAAAGGGCTCATAAACTTTTAAGCATTTTTGTATAATGAATATAAAATATAATAGGTTACTTTTAATTAAAATGATGAACACAAATGAATTTCACAATATTTCAAATTTTGGAGATGCACATGGACGCAAAAATCTTACTATTATATTTTTTAATTAATTACTGCATTTGGTAGATTGGAGTGACTACATTTAAAGGAGAAAGCAGTGATCTCTAATTATTCTTCATATCATAAAACATATTATACTGACACCTAGTGGCTTGGATGTATTAGAGATTAAATCCTTTTAAAAATGGCTGCCCCCACACAGGGGACCATGCCAACAAGGCATAAACTGTCTGTATTTCATAAAAATAATAATAAATAAATCACTTTCATTCATACTAAATGATAAACATTTGCTACATTTTAGTGTAAAATTGTGTCCCTTTAAGTAGGAAAATTGGTCAGAAAAAAAGTGTCACTTTAATGTTCATTTGGTAACATGGCTTTGTTTCCTGTTTAGAAAATGTTCATTTCAAGGATACTGTTGGACTTCATATCCCGGTGGATGATATTCTTTGCATGCAAATAACTAAAAGGAAGAAAATATGAACCTTGAGACACAACTGCACAGTTTAGCATTGCTGAAAATGTCATAGTTGTACAGTATAAGCCAAGTGGTGCCTTTTTAACCTCAAGCATTTTCAAAAAAGTCTCTTTGTTTACATGTAAAACACCCCTATTTTCAGTGACTGTGAACTCTTGTCCCTCGTCTATAAATAGGTGAGTTCAGCTGTTGATGGGATGGAAAAAGTCCAAATTTAACCCATTATGACAAAAACAAATGCTGCAGACAGACAAAAAGGTAATGATGCATACTCAAAAGAAGAGTTTGCGGCTCATTAACTGGGCCAACCAACTTCTGTGGTAACTCCCGGGCATTACAAACAACATTCCAGCACATTCTGATGAATATTTACAGCAAACCTCAACATTTGGGAGGAGATCTAATTAGTAGAAAAAATATATAGTTGTAGGGCAGTTTTGGGAAGGGTGGGTGTTATGGCAAAAATACAGTACTGTGCAAACATCTTACATATCTAAATATGTCATTTAAAACCATTTGTAAGTAAAATTTCATTAAAAATTCAAAAGTATATACACTACTCACAAAAAGTTAGAGATATTTGGCTTTCTGGTGAAATATATGGAAAACGTAAAAAGTAAAAAAGTGATGATATATTATGAAAGTAGGGCATTTAAGTAGAAGCATGCAACCTATGGGATTCAGGTCTGGAGAAAGTGCAGGCCACTCCATTGGATGTACCACAGTCTCCAGCAGTTGTTCCCTAACGATGCAACCTTGATGAGCTGGAGTATTATCATCCGTGAAGATAAAATTAGGTTTGTGTTGTTCATGCAGAGGCACAATGACTGGATTAATGATGTTATTAGAGTAGTATGGGCTTGTCACTGTACCATTCACAAAGTGTAGGCAGTTCTGTATTGACTAGACACACTAACACCACCACAACCAAAGGCTCATCTGGTGACAACAGTGGCTGATGTATAGCATCTCCTTCACATCTCCAATATTGTTAGCAGTCATCATTTCTGCTCAACGTGAATCAACTTTCATCAGTGAGCAGCACTGAGGCCCACTGGTCCTGATGACGCCTGTGCCTGGTGGTGTGGTCAGGTAGCCTTGTAGCTTGTCTAGCACACAAATCACGCTGATGTAAATGGTTTGGAATGGTCTGATGTGACCCTTTGGTGCCTCTCACCTCCCTTAAATGTGCCTGGCTGCTTTTACAGCGACGTGAGTAAACGAGAGAAGCCATATTCACCTATACACTTTATAATATTTGCTATTTAGTCTGGATATATCAATGCTGTATTATATTATAATATTATATTGAATTATGTATCAAATCTTTACACTACTTACTCCAAAGTTTTTAGCCTAATTTTCCTTAGCAACACATGCTTTTATTTGTAAAAAAAAAGTTTTAGTTTCTCCCACAAGTTGTTGACGGTGAGCTTGTAGGCTTTAGTACAGCAGTATAATCTCCAGCAGATATTTAACACATATTTTGCCCAAGGCATCATGGGAAGTAGGAATATTCTTTATACCAGATACACTAAAATAGGAGATTAGTCCATAAACAACCTCAATAAACACAATTAAAGACTAGAACATGAGATATGTGCAAGCATTTTTCAACTACATTATTCCTTTGTTCATTATTACAATAAAACATATCCAGTGAAATATTTACTAAATGCTGTAAAGACCCTCCTGAACTCACTCCATGCCCTGAGCAGTCTGCCTGGCAATGTCGATCAGCTGGAACATCTGCAGGTTGGTCTCCTGCACGTGCAGATGTTTATAGAGGCTGCTTCCCTCACACCACTGCGTCACAATGGCCAGGTTATCCTTGGTCATGTACCCCATAAATAACAAGATGTTGACATGCCTGGTCTTCCTGTATTGGAAACAAAAGGGATGAGCCATGATGTTGGTTCAGTGCTGAAGATTTTATGCAGAGACATCAGTTTAAACAGAGTATTTTGGCTTAAAAGCTAACCTGGCTACCAGTTAAAGGAAGCTTGAAGCTGCCAATTGTCATTCAAATACAGTTTCAAGACTACTCTGCATGGACAACTAAACCTCATTGTCCATGACATTACATTAGACATTGGTAGAAACTCAAAATTTCTCATTTAAGCTTTATTAGTTAGTAATGGCACATCACAAAGCAATAACTACTTAACTTTCATAGCTGGGATAAAGTTATGTTGGAATGCAGTTTTTTTTTTTTATCTCCAAACATAACACTTTTCATTTAAACCAAAAAGTTATAGTTTGGTCCACAATAGCCTTCTGGCTTGTCCATGAACAAGAATTTAGCAAATTGCAGACGAGCAGTAATGTTCTTTTTGGAGTGCAGTGGCTTTCTCCATACAACCCTGCCATGCACACCATTGTTATTCAGTGTTGTTCATTGTTGTTCACTAATAACTTCAATTTTCTTCTATTTTTTTTATTCCATCCATCTTCTGAAACAGTTAATCCTGGTCAGGGTTGTGGGGAGACCCTCTGCCCCTTAATTGGGTGCTGGGTAGGACAATTCATAGTAACCAATTAAACTGGCCTCCAGGTTTTTGGGCTATGGGAAAAAAAGGAAACCCATGCATACATGGAGATAAGAGGGAAACTCCACCCAGATGAGGTCCAAACCCAAGACCTCAGCGCAGAGTAGTAAATATGCTAACCACTAAGCCAACCTAACTTAATTTTCTGTTCACCAACATCCAGCAGTTTTCAGAATATCGACACCAAACCAATGTTTTCATCCAACATACGTTTTCCACATTTCCATTTTTCAGAAATGTTTCCATAAAGAAAGAATCTCTCACCAACGTATCAACCATGTGTGATCTATCAACACATAAGCAACCATGTGACAGACATCAGCAAACACCTGGGAGCTGCTTTTGCCGCACAATCACTTTGCATTGTGTTCAGGAAATGCACCAATCTAGTTTGATTTTTTATTTTACTTTGGTTTGGTTATTTTTTATTACCTCAGCACTGCCACCTCATTACGAAAGGCTTGAAACTGCTCTGGTGTAGGATCTGTAACCTTCAAAATCTTCACAGCAACATCACCTAAAAGAGGTACATTTGTTGAGGTTAAGGGACAAAAGAATACATTCAACTACTATATGATAGAGGCCTGTTTATTCACATAGCTTACAGTTACTAATACTGAGTCCTAAATTGGCCAATAGTTTGGGAACCCTAAATAAAGAACTGGATGTAGGTTGAGAGTTGTGGTCATGGGCGCCTACTGATGTAGTGTTTAGTAGCTACATTAGCATTGAAGCTACTAAATTAAAGCAGCTCAATTTGAACTCCAAACGTGTTGGCTGAAAGTGTGTTAATGTAAATTTTAATCAAATGGTTTCCTTGACTGAAATTAAAAACTTACCATGCCACTTCCCTTTGTAGACAGTGCCAAAAGATCCTGAACCAATCCGAGAATGGAGAACCACCTCACTGGCATCTATCTCCCAGTAATAACTGGAATCCCTCTTCTCTCGGGGACGCTGAGAACATTTTTTTATTATATTCATTGGAAACTATAAAGAAACCTTTAACAAATCAAACATTTTTGATCTTGCATAGAATATTTCACAAAAAAATCATGCTAAAAATGCACAGATACTCACTATTCTATTTTTTTCCTGAGTATTAGATGAAGGCGCCTTCTCCCTGTGAACAGGAACTGGGGTTTTAGACTGAGACCAGCCTGTTGGACTGAGATTAGCGGGGCTCCCTGCATGTTAAAGAGTTCAAAGGCAAATAGATTAGACGAAGAGTATTCACATCAGATTTTAAAAACTCTTTACAGATTTCTTACCTGATTCTTGACTTTTTAAGGCCTCCTGTCAGGAAAAGAAAGATATTATTGGGTTAATTTCAAGGATTTCATTGGCAGTTACAGTCAGATTCCCTCATTTTAGCAGGGTCAGTAACCCAAATCCTTCCTTCATAGTGTAAAATACCTCAAGCTCAGTATAGAGCAAAAATTATTATTATTTTACTGCCAAAAGAACACATTTTTAAAATGAAAAGCATGATTCACGCAGCACTCCTGCGCGTTCATATTTACTCTGCTCTCGCACAGACCTCCTCTTCTTTTGGTTTGTGGAGTGTCACTCAAACACATCCTGCATTGTTTATTCTCTTGCTTTCAGATTTTCACCAAAAACAAAGCTGAAGCTGAGTCAATAAGAAAAAGACAGATTATCACCAATAAAATTGTCCCTGCTGCTCCTCTACATTCTCATTGGCTGGAAAAGGTGTAATGGACACATCCATACCAGTGCATCAATAATAACCAGCTTTCATGCACAAATGCAACAGGGGTTAGACAATGAAAGTGAAACAGTTGTCATGTTAGTGTGGGAGGTTTCATGGCTAAATTGGACCAGTCTGGTGGCCAATCTTCATTAATGTCACATTGCACCAGTAAGAGCAGAGTGTGAAGGTTCAGTTAGCAGGTAAGAGCACAGTTATATAGTATATTACAATGCACACAACATTATGGTGACATACCAGAGTTCAAAAGAGGACAAATTTTGGTGAACGTCTTGCTGGTGCATCTGTGACCAAGACAGCAAGTCTTTGTGTCTAAATATTATTGAGCCACTTTGGGGTGTTTTGGAGGAGCGAGTCAGGAAACGGTTTCCTCCACCAGCATCACGTAGTGACCTGACCACTATCCTGCAAGAAGAATGGCTTAAAATCCCTCTGACCACTGTGCAGGACTTGTATACGTCATTCCCAAGACGAACTGACGCTGTATTGGCCGCAAAAGGAGGCCCTACACCTACTAATACATTATTGTGGTCTAAAACCAGCTGTTTCAGTTTCATTGTCTAACCCCTGTGTGTATATTATATATATATATATATATATATATATATATATATATATATATATATGCAACATGAGTAGCATTCTCATCATTTCATTCAAAAAAGTAAACGGTCATATTTCATATTCATAGTGACATTTCAAGGCTTTTTTGTTTTACTGTTATAAAAAAGTTGGACATATGTTACTAAGTTTATATGTTAGTTTAACTTGAATTAAGTATAAACACAATTGAACTTTTTCATGATATTCTAATTTTTGCACTAAAAGTCATATAAAATTATTTCAACACTTTCAGTCAAATTACAGGTTTAATTGATTTTTACTACAAAAAAAAAGATAAATTCCTCAAACAAACTTCAGTTTACAATTTTTCTGACACAAATTCTATTTATTCCTGAGTTTAACATATTGCAAAAAAAATTTAACATTTAGAGGATGTATTCAGTTTATCCCCACTTACAGATCAATAAACTATAACTTCCACTGACTGCTGATCCATGGTGAAGGAAGCTACAGATTGTGAATGTGTTCATTGTGCCTTTCCTAACTAATAAGGATGTAGAAGAGCAGCAGGAACAAATGCATTGGTCAAAATAAAAAAAATGCTTTCTGATTGGTTGTTGACTTATGGCAGTGTGTGACTCGTTTACAGTGTGTGCAACAGCATAAAAAGATTGGGGAGTATGTGTTTCACAAAATGAAATAAGAACACAGTGGTGCGAGAACAGGTTTGTAGCACAGCAAAGTGAATATGAACATACAAGAAAATAGACAATGTTAAAAGAAAGTTGTGTGTTGGTTGGGACTTCAAACAAATAGACCTTCATTGAGAATTTAACACAATTTCCCTCCCAGTGCTAATCAACCCACACATCCGACTCTCCCTGCAGAGTGAAGATGAGCAAAGGCTTCCTCTGATGCATGTGAAGTCAGCCACCACCTCTTTTCCAACTGCTGCCAATTCATTGTCACTGGACAGCCGAAAGGCTAGGAGGAAAGTGCAGGATTCCCAGCTCTGATGCATCAGCTGGCAGATGCCTGAGCCAGCAGATATTACTTAGTAGAGATGGGGAGTGAGTGCCATCTTACCCACCCAGAGAGGGCACAGCCAGCTGATGGCAAGCAGCATGAACATAGATCAGTGTCAGCTCCTTAGTTCACTGAGCCTAACTTGTCTTTACATCACACATACACTTGAGAGGCTTGCGTGCTCATTACCTCAACTGCAACCCCATCCACAGGCAGGGTGGTGCTGACCATGTGGACGTTGGGCGTGGATGTGGAGCGCTGTTTCTGAGATAGAGAACCCTCAGAGGGAGGGATGGGTGCAATGTAGTTGAAGGCATGAGGAGTGGAATGTCTGTGATGGGTGCTGAAAAAGAATTTGAGAACAACATTTGAGGACATTCATTCCAGTAAAGTATAACACCACCTACTCAAAAACGGCAATTAGAGAATTACAGTAAGGTTACACACAAGTATGTAATGGGCTGAAATGAGTCTTAAAGCATAGTGAGAATCATGCAGAATGCTGAATGAGCATATAATAGCTTAATCCATTTTTGTGATTTGGAAATCGTCATGATCTATAGATTGATATTAGATCCCTCTAATTTGTACTAATGCATTTCCACCGCCTGATGCATCAAGTAATGGCTATGGTTGCATGACTGTTCTGCTAACTTCCGAGAGGCTATTTCTGGTTTAACAGACACACCCCAGAGAAATACTGCATCTCCCTTCCACCAAAGCTTTCTTAAACATGTCCTTGTCACTGCTTGCAGTGTTAACGTCAACAATGCACATCTTGTAAGTGACATGGATGATCTGATCTCTACAAAAAGACAGGAAAAGTTAGATGAATAGTTGTATTATCACTCATTCCCTGCAATTTGATAAATAATAATAGTAAAGTAAATAAAAAGTAATAAATGGTCTTTGCTGAACGGTATAAATTAGTGATGGCATGATGCTACTTTTTTCAGTACAGATATTGAACCCTTGAGTCAACAGGGTTCAATATGTTTTTAAAGTGAGTTATAATTAATTACTATTTCATTTCATTTTAATTTAAAAGCCCCCGACTTTGATTACTACTCAACTCTACTCAAGATGTATTCCCTTTCTCCCTCTACAACTGATATGGAACAAATGTTCCACTGACATCAGTACAATAAAGACACTATTATCTAACCATTACCAACATTGCACAGAGCTGTACTAGTACATGCAATGAAATCAATGGCATTTACAGTCTTTTTAAAATATATGTTATTATGAGCAGATAAGCAAGTAAAAGGCAATTCATTATTTTAGGCCATATTAATTTTTTATTGACATCTTTTACAGTTTAAAAAAAAAAAAAGTGTCCAAAGCAAAGGTTTGAGCACCATGCGTGGTCACTAGTTATTAACACTCATTTTGCCAGGTATCACAGTTTGCAAACATTTATGTAGCCAGCTAAGCGTCTTTCATTTCTTATTTGGGGGATTTTTCCTGATTCTTCTTAGTTTTTAGAGATTATTGGGTCACCTCTCTGTTTAGGTTGGGGGACTGTGAGAGTGATTTCAAAAAACTTTTGTACCTCTTGATCTGGATCTGGATCTGATGTGTGGATCATTTTCAGCTTTTTTTACAGACAGTGTGATGTTTGCTTCTAGAGTTTGTTTGTATTTAACTAAATCCATTATTCCATTTTCCAGTTAAATGTACCCCACACCAACGCCTAAAGAATGATCAATCCACCACCATACTTAACAGTTGGTAAGGTGTTCTTTTCATTCAATTTTGCACCCATTTTTCTCTAACCATATGTGTGTGCATGTAAATGTGACCTGCAAGGCTAGGATAAAGGTGGAGGTCATATTCCTATGTGTATAGCATTGTGGTGAAAGTGTTGGTACTTTCTTTCTAAGCGTGTTTAAGAAGAAATTTTATATCAGTTTCTATATTTTTATATCAGTTGCTCTAATCATTTGTTAAAATGTATTTAAACAACTCCAGTTAGTAAAAACTAATTCAAATCACCAGATTTGTGTTAAGGAAAAGGCATTAGATGAGTTTAAAGTGTGTGGTTTTAATTATTTGTTCAAAATAGTTGAATCACATAAATGTATTTATCCGCTTTGTCAGGGCAGTTTCACAACATGTATTCACACCCATGTTGGCTAAGTGTTGAGCGGATATTCATTTGTTCATTTGACAAAGACAGTGACTAAAATGGCTCCTTACTTACTAGTGTCTGAATCATAAAGTGGAATTAAAGTATGATTTTGATGACACTACAATCTACACTGATAATATCAAATGAATTACAAAAGCTGAATGTGGACAGAAATGCATGGAGAGTCTGTTACTTAGTAAGAGACCACAGAATGAAATAGAGCTTCTTTTTTTTTTTTCATTTTTTCCATGTAGCTTGTTAATGTTAGGCTTAATATGGCAAGTCAAATATTATTCCATTATAACTGTGAACAACACAGTTCAGATGATGTGTAAGGACATTTTTACAATGACCTGAACATGGCTCACTCATGTGTGAGGAAGTGTCCACATTCATTTGTGTTTCTAACACTACTTAGTGAACTAAATAGCCCCTCCCTATACCGTGCAGTTCTAATGAGGGAGTAGGGATCCATTTTGGTCACAGCCAAAGTATCCATTTTTAAACCACTGGAGCTGTTTGTCCTGTTTCCTGAACCCCAAAACGACAAACCACAAAGAAGAGAAAAAAAAAAACAGGAAAATACTGACCATCACAATGAAAAGTAGATATTAAAGTTCTCTTAAAAAACTGATACCAATCAGTGTGCTTACATTCAGAAATAATTCAACTGATTATTATTTGTTTTCACAACAATCATTTGTGGAGAATGTGTGATTGCTTACTGTGAGGCCAGTATGTAGAAAATTAGCATTACTCCATGTGCACATTTTCAGTTACTAAGTTGTTTCTTGGTTTTTTACATTTACGGGTTTTTTTCATACACTGTATGACTGTATATCAGCTTACATTTCCCTATACAAATTCCCTAAATCACATGACCATTCATTCCATGTAATTCAGCATCAGCATTACAGGAAGCCAAGTTCCCTCCAACTGGCTACACTATGAATGAATATTCATGTACTGGCTTACAGTGCCACTCACATATATGTCATATTGGATAATTTTCCTCAATAAATAAATGACCAAGTATAATATTTTTGTCTCATTTGTTTTACGTCACATTTATGCAGAAATATAGAAAATTACCAACGGGTTCACAAACTTTCAAGCACCACTGTAAACAAGGCAAATATGGTCTTTATAATATGCAGACTTAAAATGTTTACTTCAAGAGCTGCTAAATTATGCAGTTTACGGGTCT
Organism: Crenuchus spilurus; assembly: GCA_036984385.1. NCBI lineage: Eukaryota > Metazoa > Chordata > Actinopteri > Characiformes > Crenuchidae > Crenuchus > Crenuchus spilurus. Next base: position 53,838 of record BRDA01005262.1, read on the forward strand.
ACATACTGAAATCACTCACATTAGAACCTCATTTTTTAGAAAAAAAGAATAAGGGCTAACCTGGCTGGAAATCGGGATAAAGAGTCTCGCATCCGCCGAGATGAGAGAGGTGGCAGGGATGGAACACCACTTTCTCCAGGAGTAGGGAAAAGCCTGGGTGAAGAAGAGGAAGATGAGAAGGACAACTGGACTACATTTACATTACAGGCCTTTAATAGAAATACCTTCCAATAGATGCTAATCCTAATTTTACATTTTACATTGCTAACTCATTGTTAAGATTAACCAATTTTTCCCAATGTGATTTTCACACAATGGAATTTGACCTCCGTATTTAACCCATTTGTGTAGTGAAACACACACACACACACACACACACACACACACTAGGCTGTGAGAATTTGTGCCCGAAGCGGTGGGCAGCCCTTATCCACCGGTGCCCGGGGAGCAGTTAGGGTTTTAGGTGCCTTGCTCAAGGGCACTTCAGTCATGTCCTGTCTGGGGATCGAACCAGTCACAAGACCAGATCCTTACCACTAGGCCATGGCTGACCCCTTTATATATATATATATAAAAAAAATAAAATAAAATAAAAAAAAAAAAACACATACAGGGGAGAGCAGTCCCCCACTAACAGAAATTATGCAGTCGATTCCCCACATTTGGGGAATTCGCAAAGGTCAGTAGAGTCCCGGTGCAATGACTGAACCTCGCTTTGGACAAGCCACCTTGTTGATCATGGCATCACCCCTGCCAGGTAAAGGTCTGGTATCTAGTCCCTTTACAAACAAAGCAGGAGTTTTGTCCGCATTGCTGGCAGTAAGTCAGACTGGTTTCCAGTTGTGGTTGGACTCTGCCAAGACTGCCCTTTGTCACCGATTCTGTTCATAATTATTATGGAGATAATTTTTTAGAGTAGCCAAGTGGCAGAATGTGTCCAGTTTGGTAATCTCAGGATTCCATATCTACTTTTTGCAGATGATGTGGTCCTACTAGTTTCATCAAACCAGGTGGTCTCACTGGACTAGTTTGCAGCTGAGTGTGAAGCAGCTGGGATGAGAATCCACACTTCCTAATTTGAGACTATGGTACTCAGCCGGGAAAAGGTGGAGTGAGCTTTCTTTGTAGGGTATCTGGGCTTTCCCTTAGAAATAGGGTGATGAGTTTGGACATCCTGGAAAGACTCTGAGTACAGCCGCTGCTCCTCCATGTCGAGAGGAACCAGTTGAGGTGGTACGGGCACCTGGTTAAAATGCCTCCCTGGCAAGGTGTTTTGGACATGTCCAGCTGGGAGGAGATGCCGGGAAAGACCTAGGACACACTGGAGAGGTTATATCTCTCAGCTGGCTCGGGAACGCCTTGGAATCCTCCCATATGAGCTAGAAGAGGTGGCTGGGGAGAGGGACGCCTGGTCTACTTTACTTGGGTTGCTACCCCCCAACCCAGAAATGGATAAGTGGAAGATGGCAAAAGGTGATTGAGTGAAGTACAATGTTACAAAGTTACTATATTTCAAAAAGCTCACTCTAATTCCTCTTTTTTCCAAAAAACATCAGCTTTCAGCTGATGGGTATCAAACAACTGCCACTGCAGAACCTTTTAAAGTGAAAAGAGGAGTTTAGGGAGACAAAATGAACTGTAGCCAGTTTGCATAATCAACAGAAGAATGGTCCATTGTGCCATGCCTTGGCTTATTTTCATTGATAGGTATCTTAAAATGACAGTCTACAACAGGATTAATTCAGACTATATGCAAAACTCTTCATGTGCACACATCAGTAGACTATGCAGAACTATACTGCAGCAGCTGCAAAGAGCTTTTTTATGTTTTCACCCATTTGAATGCATTTGGACAAAGTATTAGGACACCTGCTCATGTATTGTTTTTGAAATCAAGGGTAATAAAAAGAGCTTGTCCTGCTTTTGATGGAGTAACTTTCTACTGTGCAGGAAAGGCTTTCTACTAGATTTTAGAACACTGCTATGACGGTTTCAATGCATTCAACCGCAAGAGCATTAGTGAAGACATGATGTGTGATGACCACCACCCCACACCTCATCCCAAAAGTTAGAGCACCATCATTCCTGCTCCGCAGCTCAATGATGAGAGGCTTTATATCTCTCTAGTTCAGGCCTGGCATTAGACATTGTGCCAACAGTTTCATGTTTATCTGCTCCAGAGTGTCCCATTCTATTGTCAGTACTTCTCTACATGGACTACATAGGGGCCACTTAAAGTAGCTGAATGAATTCATTAGAAGGGGTGTCCACAAACATATAAATAGATAAACATTTAACACTACTCTTATGGGTTTACGCTCTGTTTTAGAGTGTGCCGGTGTCCTCCAGCTGCAAGCCTTTGTTTTGTTCACCCGTTCTCTAGGTTCTCTACTGCTATTTGTTTTCGCACCTGTTTTCAAGTGGTAGCACTGCACGCTATCACTTTAGTTTGACGTGTTTTAATTTATTTTGAGCATTATCAATGAGAAACAACAAGAGACAAAGCCAGAGAGAACACCAAATGCATGGGTGACAAATGTGAGGGTGGATGCTTGGTTTTTGCAAAATTAGTGGCGTCACATGGCCACGCCAACAAAAACCGGGCGTATGAACGATAACTGGGACAAAATTTCCCTGAAAAAGTCAACAATAACTGAACTGTACAATCAAAAGGACAAATGATAAGTGAGGTTCCACTCTACATTTGAACTCTCTCACTGTAGGAAGCTTACAGAACACTAACCATTTTTATGCATTTTTTGCCAGATGGACTGTTTTATATATCGTCACTGTCCTATGAAAATCATGAATCTCTACAATAGTAAATTTACAGAAGACGACAAATACATTATCAACATTTAATGTAAAATCATTTAACACCAATGACATTTTGGAGCACTTCTATTTGTCCATTTATCATGAAATGTTCTAACAATGTAAAGGCTATCTGAGTTTTGCAATTATGTAGAAACCAAAAAACTTAAAAAATATCAATACATGGTTTTCATAGATCAACACCAATATTATCCTTCTAAGAATTTCTAATTCATAATTAATTTTGACCCTGCCAGGGAAAACCAGGCCAAAGTCACTGGGCAACTTATTGAGACATCGTGTCAATATCGTGTCACTCACATTAGCGACAAAACTTAGCCACTCGGTATTATTGCTGTAAATGAAAGATAACATAACAGTCTCAGATATCTATCGGAGTACATACTTTGATCAAAAACAAAACTTAAATTCACAAAAAAATTGTTTTGAAACAAACTAATTTAAAAAAAAAATGACTTTGACCTGGTTTTTCCTGGCGGGGTCACAAATATTCTGAATTTCTGAAAGGCTCTGCATGGACTGTTATTGTTCAGTTTATTGTTTGACATCAATTAATATCATCAGTAGTCCTAATGGTCCTACTATAAATATATACAAATGAGCCTAATACTGTATGCTTAACTGCTGCTTCTCCCTGTGCTGCCAATACACGTCTGACCTTCCAAGCCCTGCAATCTGCAAGACCTCTTAAAGTGCCCTGAGGTATCTGGCACTTGTCAAAGTCACTCAAGTCTTTAAGGTCTGTCCATTTCTTCTGCATCTAATATGTTGACCAACTGTTCTCTTACCGTCCAATATATCCCAGACCTTGACAAGCACTATTCTTACAAAATAATGTTATTTGTAAGCTAAAGAATTTTGGAAAAGTCTTTGTCCCTCTGCTATTCGATATTACAAGAGTCAAACTTACAGTAGCTGCCGAATGTTACTCCAGTCAACACACATGGTGGGAACTTTAGTACTGCAATGCTCGTGGAATTTATAGCCACACGTCTGGCATCTGAAGCCATGCAAGAGAAATTTCTGGCATATATCACAGAAGGCCAACTTCAGAAACGTTTTTCGTACCTAAAAAGTGTTGAGACAAAAGAAATCAGAAAAATACACATAAAAGCTTTATTTTCTCAGGGTGACTGTTAACATTTTACAGTTTTGAAATCCTGCAATCATACGGTATAAAAAAATCAATACATGAGTGAAATTCTTGGGAGTTGTATTTTTTTTACAAACCTGGATGTGACTTGTTCCTGTAGCTGTGATTATAATCACTCCTTTAATGAGACCATATTGTTCTTTAATAAGTCTGTATAATTAGCATTATATTACCTTTCTTATGAATTTTAGTTTCTTTTGCCTCCATATAAGGCTCTCTTAGGTAGTGTACAGAGTGGAAGATCTTCCATCCAGACCAAGTAGATTATTAAGTGACTCTTCAAAAGCTTTATTATCCTTGCTTGGGAAAGGTTTTCCTATGGATGTGCACATTAAAAGACCAAATATAGCTAGTAGCAGTGCCCATAAATCTTTATTTTTCACCTGCATCTGGACAAGACTATAGTAATCAGACCAGCGTGAAGTTAGCTACAAAACAGTAGGTAATTCAGCGTGTAATTTAATCTGAGGATGAGAGGAAAAAGCAGACGTTGACTGATCCACATGTAATTAAAATCACAGAGTAGCTCCAGTAAAAGAAGAAATTACTCCAGGACCCCATGTCAATTTAATCCAGTGAGTATGGCTGAAGTGGTTCATTAGAAAGCTTTATAACTCCAAGATAACTTACAAAATTGTGCGTAGTGAGGGGAACATGGTCTAAGACTTCCACGACTAGCTCTTCTCCTAAGAGTGAGGTAGAATCCGTGTTCCAGTCCACACGGGATTTTTTGCTGAATTGAGAAGAAAAAGTGATTTTAATACAAACTGGATTCCAAAAAAGTTGGGACACTAAACAAATTGTGAATAAAAACTGAATGCAATGATGTGGAGATGGCAAATGTCAATAT
>BRDA01005263.1:7561-22787 GCA_036984385.1 Crenuchus spilurus
AAGTCTAAAAAGTGTTCAAATTACAGTAAAATAGATCACATCGTCAGGACCATTTATCAATTAACGAAAAAAATTACATTTTAACTTTTAACATTAAACGTTTAACATTAGACTTTGTTAAAAAGTCACAAGAATGAAGTTCTGTCTGATTGCCAGATACCACAACAATGTACAGTTTACAGGTGGGGTAAAACTTTACTCTCAGAGTGTAACTGTCTTAGTAGGAAATGCATGTTGTACAGTCAAATAGTTCATAAATGTATTCACAGAATTCAAAAATATGCACAAAAATGATACAATAGCAAATCTAGTCAAAATATCCTAGATTGCTTGTTTTGATAGAAATATTGTAGTACTGACTTATTTAACATGTTTAAGTAATTGTATCTTGTGAAGTTCTATTCAAATTATTTCCTATTCCAATTATTTCATGTTGTAAGTATTGTTTGCAGGGAAAAAAGCAATTAACTATTTACCAGGACTGCTACACTAGATAAAATGACATTAAACTTGTGAAAAATCTGAAGAATTAATTCAGATAATAACAGGATGAATTATAGGATATTTGACATTTGCTTTTTTGCAGGTTTTTATTATAACATAGAATATAAAGCTAAAAGATTGACAGATCTTTGCTAAGACTAATGCAAAAATTACTGTCCCTGGTAACTGTATACAGCACAGAGTTAGCTGGTGATTTGGCTGAAAAAAAGCTGAAGAACTCCTTTAAAATAAAGCCTTTGTTCACTCTTGATCTACAGTACCATAGACTGAACCACAGACCAATCAAACTGTGTCACAACCATTATTGTAATCAGTTTTCCATAAATAAATAACCAGTGGACACAAATACAGCAGCAGCCATAACAGTGCTCCAAAAATCAACCTTAATATTACCCAATAATTTAAAGACACCACAGGTTTCTGTATTATATTTACATCCTTAATTTACTCAAATTTAACAAACCACAAAGCTCTGCTTGATTTGTTACTGTTCATAGGGCTTCGTTTTCACAGTCTACATAAAGAATCCCCCAGGTAGCTATTTTCAAACAAACAGGACTACATCCCCTGTGTATTTGAATGGGGACTCCATTATTAAACATATGCTCTAACACCACTGTTCTGTCTACGAAAGACCAGAGCTAAGGAGACAAAAGTGGTTTAACAGTCAGGGCAATGGAAGGAGAAGAATGGAATTGGCACAGTCTTTTTTGGGACACAATTACGTACACTTAGTTGCACTAAAAGATGAAAAGGAAACTATATTTGGTCCATGTTGGAATTATGGGTAGGGAGAAGAAAAGCTTCCATATATGTGCCCTTATCAAAATAAAGCATATTTGTTATTACTACTAATCAGATAAATAGATTGTTCTCTTGAGGTCATGTGTGGTTCTCTGGTCGATGGATGAAAATGGACAGAAAATTTGTGGAAAAGTAAGAAGAACATACAGTGAGTCTGAGGGAGGTGTGCATATCAAGAAGCACAATTCAAGTAGAATATTGTAATGTTTTCAATGTGACCTGTGCTACATGTGTAGTATAGAGCTCATTACCACAGACAAAGGGTTAAAAGCAGTTATAATACAAGTCAATGGGAAGATGCTTCAGCACCAGCCCATTAACTTTTATTCTGTGATTCTGTGTAAACATTTTGGTTTTTTTTTTGTTTACTCCATACAGTGAAATGTGTTCAAATTCTTTATCTGTGGTGCCTGACTGTATGCTACAGATGTGCTAAACAGAAATTAGTTTGAAAAAAAAATGTGATATACTCCTTTAAAACTCAGCTTTGGGACAGAATAGACATGCCTGTGGTATGTTCATTTATGGATAGTGGTATGGGTAAACAATCACTCCAACATACACACTGTACACTCACACTCTCACTCAAATACATATTTAAAGAAATCAGAATCAAGTACCTGAAAAATGATGAAATGTTCAAATGGTTTCATAAATAATTTTGATGCATGTGCTCATTTGGAAATTCTTTAGATATGTATTTAGTGAAAACACGAAATGCTCAGTACACACAAACAAGCAAACAAACATGTAAACACACACTCAACATGTCGCTGCTGAGAATGCTTGGCTACCACAGGTGAGTCTCTCGGATCTCCGAGATTATGTTGTTGGCTTTCTTCAGGGCCTGAGAAGAGAAAAGAGGAAGAAAAGAAGGATTAAATCATGAGACAAATCTAACAATGTTCTACTGCAAAAAGCACTTGACTGACTGACCTCACTGACCTTTTGTTGCAAACAGTCCAGAGACATAATAAGACCTGATTCTTTTTCTCTCTGACTCAAACAAACCCACATGCACTGATGTAGAGAAAGGTCTAGAAACTCAACAAGCTCTCCACACAGAGCCTCACTACTGTCAAATCTGAATAAAGTCAATTCATATAGTCATCTACATATACCGTCATACATTATTAAAACATACAACATTGTGTAACATACCATTCTGTTTATAATGTAATTAAAACATATTTTATATTCATTACTCATAAAGTGACATATTTCAAGCCTCTTTTGTTTTAATGTTGTTTTATGGCTTATAGCTCATAAAAATCAGAAATGCAGAATAAAATTATTTAAATATTTCAGAAAATCAAACAGAGACTGAAATACAGAAATGTCCAACTGACAAGAATGTTCATTTATACACTCAATACTTTACGTTCTTATACCACAAATTTCTGCATCGGTGTGGTGTGGCATGGAGGCAATCAGTTTGTGACACTGCGAAGATGCTACTGAAGGCTTTGATAGTGGCCATACTGTTCACTACTGACCAACATTAAAAAAAGCTTAAAATATGTCACCTTACATATAATGAATATAAAATATATGACAGTTTACTTTTTTAAATAAATTATGAACACAAACTTACACAGAATTTTAATTTTTGAAGATTGACAGTAAATATCTGAATTCTGTGAAGCTTCACAGCTATATTTGAACCTTTTGTTAGTAATTATTATTGCTTTAATTAATGGGAAGAAGATACATGTCCATAAAACTTGTGTACATTTTAAGATGGTGAATAGTTGAGATTCCATTTACATCTATTCCACAAAACAGGATTCCTCAGTAATCCGGATAATTTATTTACAAGTTGAGGATTACTCAACAGGAATGTTCCTCTTCTCCTACTGGACAGGCTTGTGTTTCTGCTAAAGAGAAATCCTGCTCTGGGAAGTACCCCCCACCCCTCCCCATTGTTTCATGTGTCTTCAAGGTTATGTCTGGACTGACATTTACACCAACACATTTCTATGATCAGTTCTGATTTCTTTACAGGTAAAGCGTCGGCCTCTTGGCCAATTCTCATTAGAATGAAGCTCATACTGTGTGTCTGAATGGTTGTTTGGGTCTAATATATTGAATTATGGAGGGTAAACACAGTAATCTGACTCATGTTATTTATATCATTACATTTTTGGTGCAAGTCACCTGAAATAAAAGGAATAAATTGGTGAGCATTAAGTGTGTGACTGAAGCAAAAATCTACAGATTACAATCAGGCATCCCTAATGTGTGTGCACTCACTCACCTCCAGCATTTGGGACACCTCTGTTCTTTGCTGAGCCGTGTCCTGAGACTCAATGAGGAGCTCCTGCAGCAGAGGTTGCTTATACAGCTGCCCCACCAGCTCACTCTGCAGGCGCTCCTTCACAAAGTTCACCAAGAAATGCATCACTGTTTTGGGCACGCTGTATGACAAGCGAGAGAGAACAGAGAGAGGAGAGAGGAGAGAGAGAGGAGAGAGTGAGAGAGAGAGAGAGAGAGAGAGAGAAATGGTATATAGATGGAGAAAGTGGTAGAGAAAAATCATTATGCACCTCAGTTAAATGAACTATTCATTTCTTTGAAGAGCAAAGTAATAAGAGTCAGGTTAACAAGATCCTGAATCCACTACAGTGAAAGTACTTTGAATTGAATTTTGCCCATTTTAGATCTGAAATTCAGCATTTCCTGAAGCACTGGAGACATATAAGACACCAATATGTAATAAAATATGTAGTGAAAATAGTACAAAATCTACTGGTACTCTATTATTATTAACCCTGTAAAGCAATCAAATGTTTGCCAAATTAATAAAACTCATTCTTTGAAATTTGATCTTCTGACCAATTACAAATGTATTGCATTTCTGTTTTGTATCATATTTGATACATACAGACCCGTTTACTCTATTAACCTTAATATATTATCGAGTTATTTAAACAAACAAAAACTTACAGAACAAAAACTTAAAATTTAAGCCCTCCACTGTTTCCTTTAAATTTCCTTTAAATCTGCATGTACCCTCTGGTGCATACAGTGCATGTATAATCCAGCAGGGGGCAAAAGACATGTATCTGATTTTATACATCATTGACATTTATATGATTTTATAATTATTTAAATACTTTAAAAGTATATATTATTTATATAGTCTATAAATGACGGAAGATAACTGATCATTTATATTTAATCACCCTGATGATGAAAAGATCTAAACTAAACTATACAACAAATATGATACACTGGGCTTTATAGGGTTAATATTGATGGCAGAGACATTAACATTGATTTTCACAGGTGTTCAAATACTTATTTGCAGCAGTAACACACAAACAAATTATTAAAAAATCATATATTGTGATTTCCGGATTTTTTCTTTTAGATTATGTCTCTCACAGGGTGTTCAAATACTTATTTTCCTCAGTGTATGTGCATGTATAGTAGCCAGAACAGTCTGACTCAACCAAAGTTTCAGGCATCATGTCAAACTCTATAAACTATTTTTATTATTTTTGCAGATCTTACGAGTTATTTCAAATCTGTTTTTGAAATATGTGTGTGTGACCTTCAGTTTAATATATTATATATATTTGTGTGTGTGTGTGCGTGTGTCTCTCCCGACTCAAAAATATAGGAGCTTAGTCTTGTATGTCTGGAATAACTGCCCAGATGTGTTGCAAGATGGGAGATAGCTTGACTTGCCTGTAAGGACTCTGCTGATAGTGACAAAATACCCATTTAACCGTTGTCCCCCAACCCTGCTAACCTGTCCTGGATGTTCTTGCGTACAATGAGGAAGTAGCACTTAATGAGCCGCTGGATGACCTCACAGTCCCGCTGCTCACGAGTGCTCAGCTTTCTAGAGACTGGTACAGCCTGATGGACCCAAAATCACATACATTTTATTCCAAATCAATAAAACAATTATTTTTGTATAATTCAGTGAAATGTAAAAATAGCCCAAATAACACTTAAAATAACCTGTGAATTTTAACTAGTGCATCTCCAAAAATGTAAACATTGTAAAAAAAATTTATTTTGATCACTTAACTTTTTTTTTTTTTTTATGAAAAAGGTAAACTGACATTTTATATTAATTGTACATGAAGTGACATTTCTTGCCATTTGTGTTTTAATGTTGATAATGTTTGAATTGTCATTTTTCTCAAACTCCAATATGGTCAAAATTAAAACTAAATAAATAAATAAAATTGTGAATTTTTTGTTAAAGCAATTAACCTTTTCCATGATATTCTAATTTCTGACGTGGCACTGTATTCAGTCAGATTATGATTTTTACGTAATTATTAAATGCATCTCAAATTTTATTATACCATTAATGTACACGAATCCCAACTTTGGGTTTAATCCGTTTATCAGAGAAATCGCAGTCTGTGAAATACCCCCCTGTGATTTGGCTGAAATGGAACAGAACAGAAGTGTAGAGCACTGGAGAAGCCCCTTGAAGACTGGATACAATTCCACAGTAGATTATTGCTGGATGGAGCTTTGGCAGTCTCTTACCGTGTCTAGCAGGTTGACTGCTTTGGAGGGGCTTCCAAAGCCAGGCACTGAACCTTTCTCTTCTGATGGCATCCTCTCATTCTTCCATCGTTTCCCTCCATCCAGTGAATCAGTCTGAGAAGACAGGTTAGACAGTTAAAATGTGAATACATGGGTGAGTGACTGACTTAAAAGAGAAACACAGAAGCATGGATATACAAGCCTGCTGGCACCACGGCATAAAAACTGTTTTTCAGAATAAATAGTTTTAATTGGAAAAAGCAAAAAAACATCACCATAACTGGGACATTCTGCTTGGAAACGCCTATCTCAGCATATGACATTAAATTAACATGGCTGCCAACACTGAGCATTAATGAAGAATTACTGCTCTACTTTCAAATTAGATTTGAATTCAAAGTGATAACACTGCGCACAAAGAGAAGGTAAATACTAGGGGCAAGACAATATCAAGACAAAATTGCAATTTATATTTTGTGATACTGTATAGATTCACAAAAAGTTTACATGCAAAGATTGCTGTCAGACAGTAGATGGTATCTTCAGCCATCAGATCCTTCCAATCCAATGCAAACAAGCTGTGAAAAGGTGCATCACTAACGTTGATAGTAGCAAACCTAGATGCTTTCCTAAAATCAGATTTTTACAACATCGCAATATATCGACTTCCTTACAGTACTGCAATAAATCACAGTATATTAAATCATAACCCCTGTATCATAATGCATTTCTTATCACTAGGTTCTTTTACTGATATACAGCATTTCTGAATGTTTTAGTAAATAACCCTTGCTCTCACGAGGTACTGCGTCTTTTGTAATGTGAACGCAGGTCCAGACAACATAATTTCAAGCTCAGACTTCGAGGTAGGTTGAACACAGCACAACACACCCACTTCAGCTCAGGAAAGGCTTGCAAATTAGCCAATTAGTTGGACTCAGTGTGTTGGGAGCAGACATATCTCTAAAATGTGCAGGACAGTGGAACTCCAGGGCCAGAATTGAGAACCAATGGGTTAGAAAACCAGAAAAAGGTTTTTTGCTCATATTTGCCCATTTTCTGGAGATTACTGTTAATGTGCATGTGTTTGTATGTACACAAAAATACCTGCTGGCTGTTGACTGAAGCGGACACTTGAGCAGCATCTGTGAAGTCTGGGTGCTTAGTGTTGATATAGGCCAGTTCTATTGCCACCAGATTATGGACCTAAGACAGAAGCACACAAAACAAAGCCATCAGCTTTTGGAGAAGAATCCAAGCACAGTTCAGTTGAGCAGATGATCAGGGTCTTGATCCAAAACTGCAGTGTGTGTGCGGCAGGGGTATGAATTCAGTTTCTCACCATTTCATTGGTGATTGGAAGACGCTTTCGGAGTAGGCTGGTCACCACTTCCACTATTGAGTCATGCAGTTTGGGAAAGCGCAAAAGTTCCTGTGAATGCAGAATAGAACAAAGTATCTTTAGTGTCACTGTACATGAACAATCAAATGTAGCTGTGTCTCCCAAAAGGATAATTAAGAAATAAGGATGATCTATATTATAAAAACATAACTATAAAAATAGGATAGAATGGTGTACAGGTTGTGATTCTGTCCATATGCTGCAGACATCATTACTGCCCATTACAACAGTTTAAAAAAGCTTTAAAAACAGGTGACTAATTTTTCATTTAAAAGGCCCATAGAGTGCCTTTTATTTCAGTTTATTGTTTAAATTGCTTTTTGATATCCGCATATACTAGATGTCCAATATAGTGGACTGCTTCTAATAAATGCATTCAGCTACTTCAAGTTGCATCCACTGCTCGCACAGATGTACAAAAGCACACGCAGCTTGTCTACTCCCTGTAGAGAAGTACTGCCAATAGAATATGACTCTCTGGAGCAGATAAACATGAATAAATTGGCACTCCACCAGAATTGAGCTGTGGAGCAGTGGAATTGTGTTCTCTGGAATGATGGTCCTCTATCCAGTACTTGAGTTGGGGATGAGGTGGTGGTGATCATCCAACATCCTTACCTCACTAAAGCACCTGCCGCTACATACAATCAAATCCTATTTAGAGGTATTTCGAGAGCAAGGTGGCTGATGACTGATATGCTGTGTTTGTCTGCATCTGATAAAACATAAATATAAAATAATTGTTGACATGAGAGGAAAAGGATAGTGTTTATCAGTCATGTTTTCATCCCCTACCTCAGTGGAGCATAAAATGGTTTTTGGAGCACTAAAGATAGTTTAGCTTACATTGCTCTAGAGCAACCACGCTCACAAGGCTGTCTACAGATGTGCCTGTTAGCGTGTCATTTTTATTTACTGGCATGGTAAGCACCAGTCAATTGTATAAACATAACTGGCCAATGCTGATTATCTAAAAATGACAATAATTGGCCTGATTAATTGACCAACCAATTAATCAGTCTCTCACTGGTTATTTTTACTGGAACTTTGCTTAATAGAAGTGTTTTCATTTAACCCACAATATGCAAAAAGGCCAATAAAAATTTGCCAATTTTCTCTGTAAAGGAACTGAATCAGCCATAAAACTTCACAGTCAGTGCTCTCCTACTTATAACAATAAGTATGATGATTTTGATACAATGCAAACATTTCAGTATTGTCTGAGGGCCAAACTGCAAAAATCACACACAGCTTAAAGTATATATAGATCCTTCTTTACACAAATGGACAGATTAGGTATAAATAAGACAGTTATTTAATGTGAGTGTGTCGACACTTCTGTCCAGTCAATACATTATGACTAATGGAAGCGAGCCATTATCAATTATCTGCACACCTGTACTCACAGCAGTCCCAGTCTAACATATTGACACTGACTTTGAATGGGAAGCGGTGAACAAAAAGACTGATAATGTGTGACGAGTGTAAACAGAGCAGGCAGGAGCAAAAGAAAGATAAGGCAATGATGAAGAACAGAATTTTAATGAAATGTCATCTCATGTCAGGCAAGTGTAAATATACAACAGACTAGGGTTGCAACGGTAACCAGTTTCATGGTATACCACGGTATTAAAATGGGGGGGAGGGTTGTGGTGCGGTAATATATGCGAAATACGGTGATATCGTGATATTTTCTGAAACAGCTAACATACCGTTAAAATCTTCTACTGTTGCAACCTTATAAGAGACATGAACTAGTGTTGGAGGACTTGAGACTTTGCAGAAGAAAAATGAAAATAATATAAATACTTACACTAAACTAACAGAAACTTTTAGTAATGTGCTAGGTGTAAACCCAAAGCTGCGTATTATACACAGCACCATGGGTGAACTCTCATTTAAGCCTTTCATGCATAGTGGTCACTACAGTGGGCAGCTATTCAAGTAATTAGCCTAAAATTAACTGACTTTAACATTATAGCTGTATCTAAATTACATGTAAATAAAACTTGTGGCCAGCTAATATTAAATTAAAGACATGATAACCAAATATGGCTGCCAATCAGGAACTGCATCTATCACTGGCTTTTATGTAAAATCCTCTACAAAAAAATCATAATTACATTACATTACATTGCATTTAGCGGACACTTTTATCCAAAGCGACTTACAATAGTGGGAAAGTACAGATGCGAAAAAATAATACTAGAGTTGTACCAGTATTTACTAGTACTAGTATACTAGAATTAACATTTGGATATCGAATGCTGAGTGCATATCAGTACTCATGGGGAGTATTTGGGATCACTAGAGCAGGTGCTCTTTGAAGAGCTCGGTTTTTAGGAGTTGCAGGTAAAGAAAATTTCAGCACAATACGGAACACCTAAGCAGCAGTTTAGATGTTGAGTTTTTCCAAACACTGATTTTCTGTAAGCAGAAAATTTTAAAAAAATTAACCATGTGTTCACTAATGTGGACATGTAGCCTAGAGAGATTTCCACCAAATGTTGATATTTTCCACAGCCAAAAAAGTAATTGTTTTATATGTATTTATAATGTACAACTTTAACATTTTTATTTTAGTTCAATGCTTCTAATGCACACATGAACTCTTGAATAAACATCTATAGAAAATAGAATAAAAAATATTTTGGAAAAAAAAAATTCAAATGGACTTTTTTGGACGAAAAGGTCAATAATGACCACACTCTCCATTAGTTGTTGAGTGATCTCAGGTCAGATAGATACACTCATTCTCATCTGCCTTACAGTGACCATGATCTATCCCAATGGGAAAAAAATCTTCTTACATTTAAATAGTTTTTATTAGACAACAAAGAGATAAGAGACACAAATGAGCTCAAATAGCTTATGTCTCCTGAGAAAAAGACTTCAAATCATGTGTCTCGTCTTGACTTTTCAGAGATCTCAATAATGTCTCATACTGTGCTCAGCTTTGCTCAAATACCAAGTATGTTTACTTAAATAAAGCTAAAAAAATCTCAATATGAACTCAACCATTTCTCATGGATCTCATTCTCCAAGGGTCGCTGTTGTGAAGGACTATAGTAATGTTTATCTGGGTCAGAAGATGTTTATCTTCCACTACGTCTCCTCAGTCATCAAAGAGCAACACATAAGCAGTGCAGTTCTCTTCTGAGATCTCACAATGAGTGCAGATTTCTATATGCAATGTGGTCACATGCACACTACATCAGATGTTGGCCACTATAGAGTTATTTTGATGGTTTCTCAGGAAACAGCCTCAATTTCCAGGGGAATGTGCATCACCAGGATAAATAGCTTCAGTGCAATCAGCATCCCCATTGCATAGACAGGGAGTGTGTTTCAGACACTAGCAATTTTCTTCTGCTGAAGCAAATAAGCGCAAAGAGACATGCTGAAGTGGGATTTTCTGCTCTAAGTCAAACATTCTTCCAGGGTGAATAGAGCAAAGAACCAATTATACACCTTCCACTCAATTTCACAGTAAATAATGTCAGAATATGATAACATTAGGTTGCTGAAATAGAGACTAATTAAAGAACATTCTTCAGAGAAATCTCAAAATATAGTGCTCTTGCTGGAGCTGGTTCACACGAACCAGCAAATATTTTTGTAATATTTCAGGATATTTTTACAGTGACTATTATTATTAATGTTATATTAATGAAATATTATAAGATAATATTAAAAATAATTTTGGACTAAATAAATGTGTGTATATGCATCTGTTACCTGTGTACTGTAAGATGAGCAATGCTGGATGATCCTCTGCAGTTCCTCATGTACAAGTTCTACACAGCGTAGACTGGGTTCTTCCAGTCTCTTAATCTGCTTCTTCACCAGCAGCTCAAAGCTCACCTCAGGAACAAACAGAGCAGGCCGTGGACCCTATGGTACAAAAACTACATTACCCAGAGTTCATCTGTACTCAGTCATTTGTTACCATTGTTGAGAACTGAGGGACAGAAAGAGTTTAAAGTATTTGAATACACCATGTGTATTATAATAACAGATTTAGTTGAACATACAAAAACAAGACGGTGTGTATTTGGAAGGAAATAACAGAAGACTTTGAATTTGGACACAAAAACTCAGACCAAATAAAGAAAAAACGCAACAAATTTTCTCAAGGGCACAAAAAATGATGGCAGTTTTAAAACTGAAAAAAAGAAATGTGCACAGATGCATTCCTGTCACGGACCGTGGCATTTCTGATGGCTGTGAGAATGTCCAGCTCAGTGAGCCCTCCCAGAGGGTCGATGGACTGCAGGGTTCGGCCAAACGTCTCGTGGAATATGTAACAGATACGTGCGCCTCCACACCTGTACAAGACAAGCAAACAGCAATATAACCACACAATCAGTGTCACCGCAGGCAAACCGCTTAGCCTGATTGTGTCAACAGGCAGCACTTAACAGCAGTCATACATAGCACTAATCAATAGCCAGTGACACCAGTCAGGGAAGGAAACATAATTCTAACCCTCAGTGTACTGAGTGGAAGTAAAGAGGCTTGGAGCTCTAGCTAATTACCTGCCTGTCATTTTCAGTCAGCTACACACAGCAAAAGTGTAGCGTTCAATATCACTCACATTTAGGCAAAGGAGAGGCCAGAACGAGATGCTCGATTTATGTTATAAGGGGAAAAAACAACAACACACAACTAAAGTTTGGACAAAAATATGCCACAAATGGGAGAGCAGATGGAGATGTTAGTGTGTAGCACATAAAACTGCAATTCATTAGGTTTATCATTAGTTTGGCTAGCTGCAAATCTTCATTCATATGCCCAACAGCTGTTCAAATGCTTTCAAAAGGTCAAACTAAATCCAGTGAAAGCATATTATGATTATACAGATACATACTGAAATTACAGTGTGACATGACTGAAGGCTGCTTGAATTATTATTAACAAATTTAATTGTTGCTCGTTTTTGAGAATGTCACTTCCACGTTAGGATCCGAGGTTGGGCAGGATACTCATGACACAACAAAAAATAGTGAAGTACTGTGAAGGCCAATACTGCATCAGAATATGAACTAGGGTTGTCACAATACCAGAATTTTGATAGTGATACCAAGTGAAGTCACAATACCAAATCAATACTCTGGCTACAAAACTCTCATTATTCTTTTTAAAGCCAACAGACACATTTCTACACTTTTACAGTTTAACTAAAATGTTTTTTTTTAAACTGAATCTCCGTAATCCATACTGTCAACAAAAACACAGCAAAAGACAGCAACTTATGGTGTCTAGTCCAAGTACTTTTCAAAAAGCATGTAAAGTACTGAACTATCATTATAAATTACTATCAATAAATAAATTCTATCAACATACAATACTTTTATTTTGCACATGCAGTATCATTAGGGCTGATGTTTGTATTTCCAACAGTTTTTTAACATGTATCACTACTTCTTTTTTGTGTGTTCCAACTCATTAGATGTCTGACAAAAGTAAATATTGTGACATTGTGCTTGGTGAACATTTTTCAAAATTTGCAATATTATATTTTTGACTAATCGCCCAGCTCTACACTCTTTTAGTGGCTACAGCACGTATAAAAATAAACACCCTGACCACAAATCAGATCCCTTCCCACACAGCTCTTACCACTAATTATTACAAGAGTATTTAGCTGCTTTCCCTACACTGAACACAAGTACTAGCAGTCACATGTTGATTTACACATGCTGATTTTAATTCTTTCTGTCTATTAATGCATCCTAATCACACTCACCACAAATCCCAACAACTTCTGAAATACTTGAAACAGCATCACTGTTTTTGTTTATTATTCTAAATATCTGTAAAAATAAATGTATATAAATTATCAGTTTGAAATGGTGACAGTTCCACTATAGAATAAAAATCAAGGTAGGAACCACAAGAGGGAAAATTTAGACTAGTGAAGATAAAGCACACACCATCTTGCTCCATTCCCATTAGTAATTGCCACATCACATTGCCCGTAATTTGCATAAAATTGTACTTTGCTCAACTTTGTTTAATCACTGAATCCACCTACTTCCCATCACCATCTTTTGCACTGCGTCCTGTCTCTGAAAATAGATGCCATCTGGACACTTTCTTGCATCGCTGCTGGTGTGAAGGCAGGGTTAGACTACATGGCTGAAGAGAGTATGTGATCTATCTGAATATATATTACAGCTATTATCAGTTCAATCAAAACATTGCAACTGCAGCAAATTACATGATGCCTATAACACATAAAATACAAAAGGTTACTATGTATTTAATCAACATCCAATCAAGTTGTTGATTAGATGTCAGCCCATTACAGAATTATATTAAACTTTTGAAATAATCATCATTGCTTTTGCAATACATGTTCTTTATCTACATGGATTTACAATTACACCAAGAATCAAAAGTATTGAAATGATAATCAATTCTATACTTTATCTTTCAATACTTTCTAATACACGTACGTTGCACCAATTTAAAACTGCATTTTGCTTTCAGTTGAAGTTAAGGTTGGAATTACAAAGACTGAATTTTAAAAAGAACCTTTGGAATTGGGAAATGTGTCTGTGCTCTATCACAAACATTTAGTACTAAAGACGACAGTGAGCTCTTTTAATTTTTTTGCCTGTTTTTATCCCCGTCCCAATTAACCCATCCCATCCGCTAGTGGGCTCTACCCATCACGTTACACTGTCCCTGACTCTAGGAGGGTGAAGACATGCACACGCCTCCTCCGTTGCATGTGATGCCAGCCACCGCCTCTTTTCAAACCACCGCTGATACACCGTCACTGGGGAGCCAACATGCTCGGAGGAAAGCGAAGGGTTCCCAGCTTCGAATGGACCAATCAGGAGATGCCTGAGCCAGCGGACATTGCAATGTGTGAGTGATAGGGACAGAGAGCGCCATCTACCCACCCAGAGAGAGCACTGCCAATTTTTGCTCTCTTGGGTCCCGGCTGTTGATGGCAAACAGCATGACCGGGATTCGAACTCGCAATCCTCTGGTCATAGTGTCAGAGTCTTAGCCTGCTGAGCCACTCTGGGCTCTAACAGTGAGTATTTTTATAGTCAGACTATTGATTAGGTATCTAGCATTGTGATACTACACTTGGTGTTGCTATCAATGTCAAAACTGGTATCATGTCAACCCTACATGTGATACATATCATTTTCAAGTACAGTCATGTAATAATTTCATGATATAATCCACCCTTTGTTGGTGTACTCACAGTTCAGAGGTTTGGATGTGTCTGGCTGTGCCCTCGATGGTGCTGCAGTAGTCGGTGGCAAATTTGGTGACAATCTGCAGTAGGGTGGCACTCTGGTCTTCCACAGGTTCACCGTAGCTGTTGAGACGAGCCTGGTACTGAGCGCTTAGCACAGTCACGCGAGTCTTCAGCTCAGGTAGGCAGTCGCGGATGTGGTGCATGAGCAGGCGGCTCAGGGTGCGGGCCAGGTAGCGCGATCCACAGCGTGAAGCCAGAGACGGATAGTGACGCTGCAGGAAGGCTTGTTCATCACGACAAGCATCCGCCACAGTCTTCTGGGTGTTCAGGTCATGTTGGCTCCTTGTGATGGAGCAAGAAGAGTGCAAAGCAAGAAGAAAGTGTAGAAAAGAGAAGTGAAATAGCTTTACAGCTGAAGTGCTCTGTGGTCACTGAAGAGCAGTGTTGGGAACGTTACTTTAAAAAAGTAATTAGTTATAGTTACTCACTACTTGTTCAAAAAAGTAACTTAGTTAGTAACTAAATTACTCTATAATAAAAGTAACTCGTTACCAGGGAAAGTAACTATTTGCATTACAGTTAAAAAAAGTTATATGTCAAAGAATAAGGATTTTGTTGAAAAAGCAGTTTTCACAGTCAGTTGAAATTAGTACATCATAAAGGTGTTTGTACATAACTTTTGAAATTTATTACACATCAACAGACCAGTGCAGGATAAAATCCTTTAAAATACCAAATCTTTGTAAAAAAAAAAAAAAAAAAAAAAAAAAAAAAAA
>BRDA01005263.1:22887-32969 GCA_036984385.1 Crenuchus spilurus
GACAGGAAAAGTAATTAATTATTTTATCCCGTTACTGACAAAATGACGTCGTTACGTAACGCTGTTATTTTTAACGCCGTTATTCGCAACACTGCTGAAGAGCAGTTGTATAAAGAAAAATGAGAATAACAATGTTAACAGGGAAACACAGAAACAGTTTCATATGCTTTGTGTTGGTATCAAATGTATTGGCCTGGCTCACATACAATCTAATGCAAAAGGGCACTCTTGGTTTTACTGGTTTTACAAAATTTGATTGATTTTGTGGAAATAAGTGAAAATTTGTGAAAATAAGTTTCCAGAGAAAAACTGCTGAATTTAACATGCTGGACAAAAAATATATATATATTTTTAAATAATTTAAAAAAAATATAAAATGTGGCCTGAGCAAAAGTAATGGCACAAATGTTCTACATTCTATTTGTTTTTAATGTGTTCAATTCAGAAAATAAATAGAAAATGTGTACAAACATGCAGACAATATATCTGTAGAAGTCACTCAGAAAATAAATAAGACTTAATCATTTGATTAAGGATGTCCAAGGTTTTGCATACGACTGTAGATATAGACAGTCATATATAAAAACAAAAAGAATATAATGGTAAAGTTCATTTTTGTTAATACTTTCATTCAAAAAGGTAAGCTTTCTATTTTTATACTCATTACACATAAAGTGATGAGTGGCTCAGTGGACTAATGGTGTATTGGCAGCAGTTTGAAAAGAGGTGGAGCTTGACTTCACATGCATCAGAGGAGGCCTGTGTTAGTCTGCACTCTCCTAGAATCTACAGTATATACATTAAAAGTAATAGGGAGAGTAAATGAATGGGCGGGTTGATTGGCTACCTACACTCTGGGGAGAAAATCTAAAAAAAAAAAAAAAAAAAGTAAAAAAAAAATAAAAAATAAAAAATTACATATTTTAAGACTTTTTTTGTTTTAATGTCAACACTGTCTGAATAGTAATTTACTCCAAATGAAATGCTCTAATATTCTGAAATACTGGATTTCTGATTTCATTGTGCAATAAGCCAAACTGATCAACAGTAAAAAAGCAGGATTGAAATATGTCACTTTATGTGCCATGACAGCTTGCCTTTTTCAAATTTAATTATGAACACAAATGAACATTTTGATGTATGCATGTATACTGTTTCTTGTACATATAAACCATACACAAAAAGTATACAGCACATGTATATGGTTTTTGTATACACATGTAAAAAGTATTTTATAATGACCTGTTATGCAAATGTTCCAAATTTAAATTGAACCATGTATAAATAATGTGCAACATGTACAAGAATTATACACCGAATAGCGTCTTGTTTACGAGAACTAAACCTTGAAATTAGAAAATACAGATATCTGGATAATTAGAAAGAAAGTTGCACCCATTTAATTACTCTCATATTCAAAGAGGTGCAAAGAGGAACATATTTTTAGGTCAATAAAACTGGAGAACCTCCACCAGAGGACCAAAAGTATATTACAATACTGCCCACTAGTGCAAAATAAAAGCTACTGCTGTATACGTGTTGGTAATTTTTGGGCACTTGACAGTAAAATCTCAGAGACCTCTAAATCAAGTGAAAACCCCAGTGCATTGTGCAAAAGACTAAAAAAGCTTCTACTGGTGTCATGTGGTGCTCTGAACTAGCCAAATGGCTAGAGGCTTTGAGTGTCACAATGGCCCTCTCATTAAAACACTAACCTCTGGGCAGTCTATCAAAGCCTTCAGATTCAAATTCTGGAAAAGCCAGAGAATGAAGCATCAGCTGGGGGGGGGGGGGTTGCCTATGGCTAACTGAGATTAAGTTAGCAGTGTGCAGTACCATTGGAGACAGGGTGTTTTTCCATGCTGTTAAATTGGCTCGTTCTCCTTTAGGACCCTAGAGGGCCTGTATAGAAACTGCAGGAGGAAAAAAATAGCACCCGCTGCTTATCTCAAATCCACTACTCAATTGGTGAATATCAGCAGAAGACATTTTGCCCTGTGAGCCATGGACATGAACCAGAGTGAGGACGACAGCTGGAAAAATACATTGCAGCAATATGATCAAGGGAACAGAGGAAAAAAATCTGTGCACCAACACACTAATGTTGACAAAGCACCTCCTAAATATTGATTCTAAGGCTTTATATGGCTCTAATTATTCATAATATTGATTAAATGCTTAATTGTACATATGCATATTGATATTTTGCTGTTAGAATTTAAAAAACATTTTTCTGTAATAACTCTAATTACTTATAATGAGTAATTCTATGACTGTAACAGCAGGATGTAAACTCAAGTCCAAAAAGTTTTAATACAGCAGTCATAGCAGCTGAGCAACATAATGTGCAAATCTGAAGCTAAGCAGGTCTGGGTCTGGTTAGTACTTGATGGAAGACCTCTAAAGAAAGCTTGTGTGCCTGCTGGAAGTGGTGGTGGTGGACAACAGGAGGCACTATTCCTGTGTTCTGTGTGGATCCCAATGATCCAGTGCAGTGTCTAGGATACTATAATGTATAAACAGAGCTGTCTGTCAGATGAGACAAAAAACAAATGTCATATGATACTATGAGGTCAGAAAAAGCTCCCTGTTCATTTCCACTAACATTGTAGCGGTGTAACCCTGATGTCCTGGCTAAATGTCCCTCCTAATCATCTCCATCTTCAAAAACTGGCCTAGCCTCTCCTCACCTCTCTGTCGAATAGATAATGTATAGTGAGAGTTCTGGTGTGGCTGCACCATCATCCAGGTGGATGCTGAACATTGAAGGTGGCTGAAGGGACTCCCTGTCTCAAAAGTCTAAGAGATAAAAGCCTTTGAAGTTGTCCTAAGAAAAGTGCTTAAAGTAGCTAAAAAAACCATTAGGATCAAATTTCATGGTAAAATATTTCAAAGCTATTATTAATAAAGTCTTACCTGTTAACAACTCCAATAATGCCCAGCCTGACTGGAATGACTCGGCCCAGCAGAACCTCCAGCGCATCAGTTCCAGCATCCATTAGATCTAGCTTACTGACAACCAACAGAGTCCTACGACCTGCCACATATACACAGTCAGATACAGTTACAGAGCAGGATGAGGGGAGAGAACTACTGTAAAAATGCATCTGCACACCATGACACATAAATGTAAGAACTTTTATTTGTAAATTGATTAGAACAACAGTCACTATAATATGATCTAATTATTTGTTCATATAAAAATCCTGGATTATTTTTGTTTTCTTGGTGTTATTATCTATATTCCATTAGTATAGACTAGGGATGGGTGTTAACAAGAACCTAGTGTAATGTTACAGGGGTTATGAATATACGGTGATACTCTAATGTGATAAATTGTGATTTTTTTATTACATTTTTAAGATAAGATGAGATAAAACTTTATTAATCCCTTTGGGAGATTCCTTCAGATAAAGTCCGTTTCCAGCAGCTCTCGCAGCAGAAAAAACAGTAGCAGCACACAGTCAAAGATAAAAGATAAAAATGACTATAAACAATTACTAAACAAGGAAAAACGAGTCACCTGTACATTACATGTTTATGCTGGAGTGGAAAAGTCCTTGATTGAACACTGCTATCTAGTAATCGAGAGTTTAAATGCAACCAAAAATGAATCACTCTGTCACAAATCTTTGCCCATAAATTTTTAATTAGAAACGGGAACTCTGGGTTTTTTTAAAAGAAGAAATTCAATATCACAAAACATACTATTATGATCACCATTTGTAATCATAGTGTTTTACACTCCAGTCACTTTTGTGTATTCAGTGTGCTTTTCATAAAAACTTAATTAAATCAAAATAATAACAACATTTGATTACATGGTGCATTCCGAATAAATGACACCGAGCTAAATCATTGCAAGTTAAGAGATTTTCATGCCTAGCACAGAGGCAGTGGGGAATTTAGAAAATATCATGTTTGTGGAAATTTATTTCAGCATAGCCAGATGACTGGCTGGGGGCCAGTCTGTCAAAGTGAAAAACTCCAGAGAAAGCTCTCTGTGCAGCCACCGACTACAGAAGTGGAAACGTGGAGCGGTATGGGCAGAGAAGAACAAGGCTTATATCAAAAATCCCAACACAGACAGAACAAAAATATTCCCAGACACAGAGGCAGATGCCATCTGCGTCCGCAGAGGGAGACAGGAGATCTGCCTAAAATGATCCTCACCATCTGGGTCCACTTCACGGGCCAGTTTCAGAGCGTCTGACGTGGCCAGGTCCGAGTTAGCCGGAGACACGCACAGGATGAGGGAGTTGGGGTTAGAGATGAAGGACAGAATCATCTCCTGAACTTGAGTCTCAATGTCCTCTGGCTGGTCACCAACTGGCACCTACAGAGGGAATAATGTAATGAGTTTCACTTGTTTTATGATATGTATATGCATATTCACATACAAGAATGAGTCAAAATTGTCCAAACTTTAGTGACATTACAGTAAAACGTCTGTTGGCAGCAATGTCTTATCAACACTTTCTGTATAAGGTCGCTGCCTCCATAACTGCTGCTGCGCAGGAATAAACAAGTTACATCAGAAAAAATGGCCGCCCCACTTATGATCTGCAGAAGAGTAACATGCAGATGCTTTTTTACTTCTGCAAACAAAATGTGGACTGATACTGATAATGAAAGTGAAAGTTTCTTAAAAAGAATCATTACTGGTGATGAGACCTGGATTCAAAACCTGAGAGTAAACAACAGAGTGTAGAATGGAAACATTCACAACAATCACAAACCAAGAAAAAAAAAATCTACCAAATTGATGCTGACAGCTCAGTGATAAACATGTTTTAATGAGGGAATACAAAAACTTGTTGATGGATGTGGGGAAATAATGTATTTGTCTTATCTGAAAATGGATTCAAATGTATTCTACAGCCAGAGAGCAGATCACTTCTGATTCACCCTCGTACATACAGTGTATCACAAAAGTGAGTACACCCCTCACATTTCTGCAGATATTTAAGTATATCTTTTCATGGGACAACACTGACAAAATAACACTTTGACACAATGAAAAGTAGTCTGTGTGCAGCTTATATAACAGTGTACATTTATTCTTCCCTTAAAACAACTCAATATAGAGCCATTAACATCTAAACCACATGTATTTAGTCTGACATTTTTAGAAAGATGTTGTTTAAAACTATGACAGTGTCAGAAAATTTTATATCGTGATAATTATCGAGATTGATCAATATAGAAAAATTTATATTTGATATGTGATAAAATCGCCCAGCTCTAGTCCGAAACGATAACCAATAGCTACCATTGTTAACTGACAATGGCCTATATTGAGCTCATACCTATTATTTAAAGAAATAATTTTAATGTAAGTAATGTAATGTCATATCAAATTCATGTTACATTATAACCATTACCGGGAGTGACAGAGTAGCCAGCAAAGGATGCTATAAGATCTAGAAGAAGAAAAACTCCCACTATACAAGTTAAAAATGTGCACATTAATCCTAAACAATTAATTTAATCATTAATCCTTCCATTTATCAGCAAATAATATATAATCCACCTTTATATTGTGCATTCACTTTATTTACATTACATGTACCTAAAGAAGTGAATGTATATAAATATAAATATGTGCTGATTTCCTCTCAAAGCAAAAGTCATAAAGCATTAGGATTGCACACGGCTTCATTTGTTGATCAATATAATATTTGCCTCTTAAATCCTGATATCACAGATGACTTCAATATACAAAAGAGCAACATAACCAACCACACCTTAACTATGTTAAATTTGATTCACTCATATCACACTGACTCAGCAATATAAACCACAACTCAACATGCTTGTGTTATCCAAAAAATACATTATTTTGGTCCATCTTTAATTACATCCATTATTGACTAAGACCATTTTAATATCTAGAAATATAACTGGAATACTAAAAGTGCAGCACACAATGGTAAAAAGTGAAATTAGCATAAGTGAAATTGTTAAAGTCATCCTTTCTCCTCTGAGCTTACCTTGGTGATTCCAGGCAAGTCGACCAAGGTTAGGTTTAGAACATTAGGTGAGTAAATCTTCAGGTGGATGGGTTCTGGACTGATACCCTGCACATATGAGCAATAGTAAAACAAATGAGAATTGATTGAGAGGAAATGGTTATTAAACTGAAGTGACAGCAGGCCTTGAATATTATTTCAACCTTTGTTTGTGTGTGTGTGTGTGTGTGTTATCATCTTGCCTCAGTACCTTGTTGCTGGTGGTGCGATCAGTCTCTGCTTCAATTTCCTTACAAATTTCTGAGAAATCCATGAAAATCTGTCAACAAAACACAATCTGTCAACAAAAATGCAATGTCCTGCAGGCAGCTAATGATAAAGATGCTTCAGCTCAGTCTGGCTGACCTCAGTGAAAATGCTTTTTCCAAAAAAACACCAAGATAATAAGTGTGCATTGGCACACAGAGGTTGAGAGTCTGAAAAAGACAGAATGGTTAAATACCTGGTTTTTGCAGTGAAGGAAGGTTCCCCATTCTTCTGCTTTGATCCCTTTCAGAGAGGATGAAAACAGAATGAGCAAAGGTGTCTGTACAGCTTGTAGGACACTTATGAGGGGACTTCAGGTGAAAACATGAATGAGTACAAATTTGACTTCATTATTTAACTGGTATCATAAACCAGACGTTTTAACTTGTTCCTCAGATGTAATCAGTCAAGCCAAATTTAGCTTATTTTGATTTGAACTGGAGATGTGAAGCTAATGCTGCTAACAACCACTAAAACTCATTAGTCACTTAAATTAGCCATTTGTGTACAAATGTAGCACTAAAACTTCTACAGCCCTGCTGCTGTCTGACGTTGTGAGGTTTTAATATAATAGCTCACTGTGTCTTAAACCACATTCACTAGTCCTTAAAGCAGAAGTTCTCTTTCCTTCACATTTAAGCACTATTTACTTATCTATGAGGTCAATCTCTAGAAAATATATTTTTACATTTTTTTTTTTTTTAGCAAAATCAAACACAAATACTTTGAGTGAAATTTTATACTGATTTAAGCACTTGATTGTTTTTAATAGCATTTTTAGGACATTTTTTCAACACATTAACAAACATACAGGTAAACTGTGCTCAAATGTGAAATAAGGCAAACCTCCACTTAAATTAAGTTCTGGATGCAGTTTCAGTGGGCTTAGAGAAGTTTTGGTGATGCAATTTGTACAGAAATAACTTGGTTTTTAGGTGACTATTGAGACAACATTAGCCTTACAGCTCCAGATATAAACTAAAGAAAGAAAAAAAAACTCTAGAAGACTATTTAAACGATTTTTATTTATGAATTCTTTACAGAAATTAAAGAACAAAAACAGTGGGTATAAACAATTTAATACAGATACTTTCAAGTTATTTTGATGAAATAATAATATAACACACTACTCACAAAAAGTTAGGGGTATTTTGGCTTTCGGGTGAAATGTATGGACAGTGTAAAGCGTTCACGCTACAGTGATATTTTATGAAAGTTGGGTATTTAAGTAGAAGCATACAATGGTGATTTTCTCATCTCAAACTATTTATTGAAACAAAAGCCAGTGGTGGGTAAACCCCCCAAAAATGTCAATGTCTCAATAACCTGTCATGTGCCTTTGAGCATCAATTACAGCTTGACAATGACGTCTCATGCTGTTCACAAGTCAACTTATTGTCTGCTGAGAGATGGTATCCTACTTTTCTTGAAGGGCGGCTCTCAGGTCAGTGAGGTTCTGGGGTACAGAGTACTTTACACGGCATTCAGCTGACTCAGTTGATCCGAGAGGTTTCCTAAGGTTTTCAGGTCTGGAGAAAGTGCAGGCCACTCCATTTGAGGTACCACAGACTCCAGCAGTCGTTCCCTTATGATGCGACATTGCTGAGCTGGAGCATTGTTGTCCATGAAGAAGAAATTAGGTCTGTGGTGTTCACAACGACTGGATTAATGATGTTATTAGAGTAGTATGGGGTTGTCACTGTACCACTCACAAAGTGTAGGGCAGTTCTGTATTGACTAGACACACTAACACCACGACTAAAGGTCAGCAGTGGCTGATGCACAGCGTCTCCTTCACGTCTCTAATATTGTTGGTGACCATCATTTATGCTCAGTGTGAATCAACTTTCATTGGTGTAAAGCACTGAGGCCACCAGTTTCTCGTCCAGCGTAAATGCCCCCTGGCCCATGCTGATGTTGACACCTGAGACTGGTGGTGTGGTCAGGTACCCTTGCAGGTCGTCTAGCATACAGCTAGCATCACCTCCCTTAAATATGCCTGGAGTTCTGTGGCATTCATCATTTTGTTCTGCATGGCACTGCTCATAATGAATGAGATGTGGGATGTGACCAAAGGACGTCCACTTCTATGTCTTTTTGTGACTCTTCCAGTCTCTCTGTAACAACCTGCTGATGACACTCTGTGACACTCTAAGCTCAGTGCTCACTTCTGTCTCAGAACATTCTGTTTGAAGCCTCACAATAACTGCTGATCAGGTGTTAGGTGTGGTCTTGGTGTGATGTCAGAATGTGAACAGCGTGATGAGGAGGAGTTTAAATACCAATTCTAATTGAATCCGTATATTTATTGGTCTATTCATGGATCAAACAGCTGTAGTGTTTCAAAAAGCTCCTTGTTAGAGAAGCAAGTTGTGTAAAAAAGTAAACAGTTGGACATGTGTATTCAAAAGTTTAGAGAAAGTCACATTATGTTCAACTGTAAAGGTTAGAGTGTATTTTAGGTTCATCCTGAAATTTCACCTGAAAGCCAAATATCCCGAACTTTTTGTGAGTAATGTGTTATTATTATAGAAGAATAAAACCACAGGAATAAAAATATTAACTCCATATTAAGATGTGTTTAAAAATGAAAATGAAAACAAGCCAACAAATGGTTCTAGGATTGAAAAAAAGTGGATAAAAACAGAGGACTTCATGCAGAGTAAAGAGTTTGTTCTTTAAGCACAGAGACCTGGATAGCTGCATTGAGAGTTTGTTTTGGTTCCAATTCCTGTGAAACAGTGAAAAGACAGAAATAGAAAATCTGGAGAACATTAGGATTAATAAAAGAACAAATCATTCTGATTACATGCAGAATGAGAGAAAAGTGAAGATGTCATGGAGGTCAGATTAAAGGTGAGATGTAAGCTGCTATGTGAAACAGTGATTATATGGAGTCCCTAAATCCCCCTTAATGGAGGAAAAATCACTGCACAGCATTATTATAAAATACTAGATTAAATAACTAATATATAAAAAATTACATTTATTATAATACTACTAACGATAAACAATTATTCCTAACATTGTCATTTAATAGCAGTTAACGATAATTAATAAACATTTTTTTAAAACTTGCTATATGTTTATTATTATATGTCAGCAAATCAGATTGTAGAACTGAATCTGATTTTTTGAAAACCAACAACATTAAAAGAAAAAAGGCTTGAAATATGTCACTTTATGCATAATGAGCATAAAATAAATGACTGTTTATATTTTTGAATTAAATTATGAACACAAAATAACTTTTCTCAATATTAATAATCTTGGAGATGCACTAGAATGTTTGTTCACTGTCAGTGAAAATGGAAGAAAATCTCTTATATAGACTATTAGTGTTTCATGCATTCATTCAATTCTTTCATACTGCAGAAAGATGAAGATGGAGGTAACATGAAGATGGAGGTATACAGGGATCAGTGCTGAAGTTAGTTACCGTTGTCCTGTCTCCGACGCTCCTCCAGTGGAGGCACGTTCACCAGTTGCAGCACTAGAGGGCGACGTGTGACTATTCCTGAACCACGGGGCAGAAAGTCCCGACCAACTAAGCTCTCCAACACCGAACTCTTCCCACTGCTCTGTAGATTCAATCATTCATAACATGAAACAGTTTATAAACCAGAAATATGATTTCATTCAAATCAGGCTGTGTGTGTATACAATTATGTTACTTTTTTAAATTCTTACATTGAAAGTGATTTTTTTGCGCAAAATAAAAGCTTAAAATCTTTTTGCACAATGCTGTGCTTTTTCAAGCAAGTACATGTACTGTTTCCTAGTCATAATCGTGACAATTTACAA
>BRDA01005264.1:14888-28619 GCA_036984385.1 Crenuchus spilurus
TCTATTACGAATAAAATATAGACATTTGCCATCTCCACACAATTGCATTCAGTTTTTATTCACACTTTGTTTAGTGTCCCAACTTTTTTGGAATCCGGTTTGTACTATAAACAGGAAAATATTGTGATTTTTAAAATCTAATTTGAGGAAAACTGTCCCTTACAGTGATCTTACACTGCCTATTTCTGTTGGAATGGAAGAGTCTAATGGCTGAAGATTATAACACTGGTGGTCGGGGGTATAAACAATACAAAATGAAGCACTAATCTTTAAAGGTAAACTTCATTTAAAATCCAGAGAATTAATAATCACAAAATATAAATAATGATTCTTAAGTTCAGTGATATTAAATGTATTATTATTGATATCACACAAAAGGTTAAAAAAAGAAAAATAAATAATAATAATAAAAAATGTGCCCTTCGCACACCATGACCACATGCATCATTAAAAACAAAATTCATAAAATATGGATAAAAGCTCTGCAACTGAAGTCTGACTGGGCTTGTGTTCATCTCAGTGTTTTCATTAAGAGTTAAGCCTACTCAATAAAAATGAATGGGGAATGCATGATTGCCGCGTTCCATGTGAAATGCCCTTTACTGCACAACTCCAGTATTTACAGACACCACTACACTGTTGTAAAGTTCATTAAAACTACACGGACACATATAAACCCTTACCCGTCCAGATGAGGAGTAGGTTTTGTAGTTCTATGGTCAGGGACACAAAACAGTGAGGCAGAATGTAAATACAAATCTAACAAACACAAAAACAGTGATTAATGCACACATACAGTTCATTCAACACATGATCATTAGCAATCCATAATTAAAAAATCAGGGCTGTCACTAATTATTTTCAAACAATCTGGCCATTACTTTGACAGTTAATCAAGTACTTAAATGCTGAAGTGCCCATACTTTACAGCTTTCTCCTGACATCCCTCTTTAGCCCTATTTGGACTGAGTGAGTTTATTGGGGGGGGAATCTGTCTAACATTGTACACTAGGGATGTCCCAATCACGTTTTTTCTGTTCCCGATCCGAGTCATTAATTTTTTAGTGACTCCCGATACCGAGTCTCAAACCGATACTTCTATTTTCTAGATAAGAACTAGATAATACTCTTCACACAGTGCACACATTACATTATAGTTCATAACAATCCAGTGTTTATATTTAACAACTGCAATGCTTTAGGGAAAAAACTGCCAGCTTCCAAACTATTGTTAAGTTTCTACCACAGCGATCGGCTGGTCATCCAAAGCAATGACCCTCTCTGTGATCTTCTTGGCCATAGCGCTGTCTCGAGAGAACTTTTCTTTTAAAACTTTCTGATAGTGTAGATTACTTAGGTACAGCCTTTAACTGAGCTGTCTGAACGAACTCACTGTATTCTGTTAAATGTTTATTTTTTTAGGTGCCGTATTAAATTTGTAGTATTAAATCAGGGACGTGCGGTCAGGGGAGGCAGGTGAGGCTCTGTCATCATGACAAGAAAAAAATAACACAATTTATATTAATATTTGTCCACTAATCTTTATGACTAATTTCGAACATTTTTATAGTCAAAATCGCTGAAATTACATATTTCCTGTTCAAATACAAGGGAGAAACACGAGGTGCGGTAGCGCCGAGCCTCACCTCTTAATGCGCAGTTCATCACAAACTGGGTTGATACATGCGGCGCGTGCCTGTTGCCGTATCGCTGCATGTCGCCAATATAATGTTTGCATATACGTTTATATACCCTGATTTATACCCTGGCTAATGTCTTTAACCATTTACGTTTAATGTTTGTTAATGACATATTTAGTTTTGCTGATGGGACATAAAACCGCAGTGAAAAGGCACAGCGTGAGGCAGGGCAGTACTCCTCCGCACTGAAGGGGGGCGTACGTGAGCCAACGGCTGCGCTTTTACTGAGGAGGCGAGTGAGAGTTAAGTGCACGGCGGGTTTTCTCGCTGCTGTAATTGTAACGTCTTTTTTATCTTTACGTACCTTACGTGTGTGTGTGTGAGAGTGCGAGAGAGAAGAAAGATGATGAGGTGCTAATTTGAGTTAAGTCCACACAGCAGACATTATAATCACGTTCTGATACAAGCTCTGCTCTCGTTTTACGACTCCTTTGTTTACGACAAAGATCGGGCTTAGGTTTGTGATCAGAAAAGCCGATACCGATTACTTAAAAAATGCCGTGATCGGATCGGGACATCCCTATTGTACACGTTTTCTCATAGTTGAGGCTCCTGCCTCTGGACAGCAAATTAAATACATTTTACCCCTGATTTTCTCCCCAAGAGAGCACCATCTTGCCCACCCAAAAAGAGAGCACGGCCAATACTGCTCTCTCGAGGAAACAGCTGTTGATGGCAAACAGCATGATTGGGATGCAAACTCAGATGGATCATAGTGACAGTCTGTCTGCAATTAAAAAACTTTCTTGTTGGTTTGTGATTCATGTTTTGGTGGTTCCACATATTAATAGATTAAATATGGCTAGTAACAACAGCCAAAACTCTATTTTCCAATATGATTTTAATCAAATCCAAACAGAGCTTTTCTCTCTTAGAATTAAATTGGCTGTTTTGGTACTGGAATTTTAGGATGGATATGTAAATAATCTCTGATCTGGTTGTTACACTGAAGTTTATTTTTTAAATACAGGCACAACACAGGGAACTCAGAGACAGCTAATTTCCTAGTTATGTGAATGCGCTGGTTTCTGCATGGAGTGAGCTGTTCACTCAGTTTAGTTTCTATACATTGACTGCAAAGTGTAGTTTACAATCTTTAACAAATACTACATAAAATTAATTAAACAAAATTGGGTCAACTATGATATGGGTTCTTTAAAAAGTAACTAAACAAGAAAGCACACAAACTAAGTATTTAAAAGACTTAAAAAATTAATTCTATGGCAAATATGTTCACAAGTTCTGAAAGACCAAAGAGAGAAAACATGCCATCATGCAATAAAAAAAGTACATTAAAAAAAAAAAAAAAAAAAAAAAAAAAAAAAAAAAAAAAAGATTGAATTCAATCAAGTAATCATGAGAGCTCTTGGCAATGCCAAAACAAACCTGCAGAGAGAACAGACAACTGGCATGGTTATCATATAGTCACATTATGCATTCTGTAGTGTTAAAGTACATTAGCGGTAGTAGCTACAGTGTGAGTAGGTGTGTTATATAATAGCGTTAAAGGACATTAGCAGTAGTAGCTACAGTGTGAGTAGCTGTGTTATATAATAGCGTTAAAGGACATTAGCAGTAGTAGCTACAGTGTGAGTAGCTGTGTTATATAATAGTGTTAAAGTACATTAGTGGTAGTAGCTACAGTGTGAGTAGCTGTGTTATATAATAGTGTTAAAGTACATTAGCGGTAGTAGCTACAGTGTGAGTAGTTGGTGTTATATAATAATGTTAAAGTACATTAGCAGTAGTAGCTACAGTGTGAGTAGGTGTGTTATATAATAGCATTAAAGTACATTAGCAGTAGTAGCTACAGTGTGAGTAGGTGTGTTATATAATAGCGTTAAAGTACATTAGCAGGAGTAGTTACAGTGTGAGTAGTCTGTGTTATATAATAATGTTAAAGTACATTAGCAGTAGTAGTTACAGTGTGAGTAGTCTGTGTTATATAATAATGTTAAAGTACATTAGCGGTAGTAGCTACAGTGTGAGTAGCTGTGTTATATAATAGTGTTAAAGTATATTAGCAGTAGTAGTTACAGTGTGAGTAGTTGGTGTTATATAATAGTGTTAAAGTACATTAGCAGTAGTAGCTACAGTGTGAGTAGGTGTGTTATATAATAGCGTTAAAGTACATTAGCAGGAGTAGCTACAGTGTGAGTAGGTGTGTTATATAATAGTGTTAAAGTACATTAACAGTAGTAGCTACAGTGTGAGTAGTTGGTGTTCTATAATAATGTTAAAGTACATTAGCAGTAGTAGTTACAGTGTGAGTAGTTGGTGTTATATAATGGTGTTAAAGTACATTAGCAATAGTAGCTTAGTGTTAACAGCAGACTTTCATGCAACAACATTTCACTGTGCTGTGCTATTTGATGTTCTGTAGCAGACTACAGAATGACATGACTTAGGTGGTCTATTGATAATAGTAGACAACTAATTTTATGGAAAATTCAAATGCCACATGAGTATTTTAGAGAAATCTGCAAAACTTTAAATGAAGGCAATAAAATGATAGCAGCCCTTTTATCTGCTCCTGACTCACATAAAAAACTGTGAGCCATTGGTGTCTTTTCCTCGATTCGCCATAGACAGCAGGAACTCTTTATTATGTTTGACAGAGAAGCTCTCATCTGGAAGAGAGAAACAGAATTAGAAAATCAAATAGAAATAAGCTGAAGTAAATGTGATCAATTTGGCAAACATTTTAGCCAAATTTTCAAGCAGTTTAACTATACAAGATCTGTAGGGACGTACATCAGCAGTCGATATTTCTTAAACCGACAAACTAAATTATTATTGGCCCCATATTGAAATTACGGTTGATAAACCCAACCAAAAAAATCTATTGTGTCCCATTTTTAGCTTTTCAAATTCCTTCTAGATATCAGTGGCCACTGCTGGACACACTGACTCCCTCTAATGATCACTGATGGCGATAACTTAGAAATTATAGCATTCTATTAAAAAAAAAAAAAAAAAAGGTTAGTCTAATGGGCAATAACGTTCAAATGCTCTTCAGTCGTTTTCAAAAGTACTCTAAATACTCATTCTAAAAATTGTTTTTAAATTGCCTACCACTAACTTAAAATAACTAACAGAACATCTCATTCTTATCCATCAAACCTGGGACAGTTACTGTAAACATAAGCCTGTACCTTCAAAGAAGCCTCCATATATGGATTCACCACCTCTCCCATTCCCTAAATGACAAAAAAGTATATTATTAATGAATATAAATTATATTAGTGAATGTACATTATACTCTTATATAAAGTACACACTACCTTCACTAAAGTCTCCTCCTTGTATCATGAAGTCCTTCACAATCCTGTGGAACAGGCATCCTTTATAATGCAAAGGTTTCTGGGTAGTTTTGCCAACGCCCTTTTCACCTTAAACAAAAAAAAATCTTGTTTAACAACACTGTAGGACTCATGATTGATCATTTCATACGAACATAGCAAAACACTTTTCTGATCTGCACAGACTTTCAAACTACAGTATGTCATTGTTTCCAGTTCCGTAATAAATTGTATCACAACTAGTGATTGACCGATTAATCATGGGGCCGATTAATCGGGCCGATTTTTGGCATTTTTAGATAATCGGCATCGGCCGATATATGTGCGCACAAGACCGATATTTAAACATTGCTTCCGTCAGCTCAGTGACTGTATACAGTCGTTGGTCTGGCTGTTGTTAGAGCGCCCCGTGTGTCCATTCCACCACTCTCCAAGCAGACGTCAGTGTGATTGTAATCCTCCAGCCTGTAGCTGCACGCCGTCTCATCAGAGAAAACGGTAAGTATTTCTCCATTTCAACTCTCAGTATTTCTTACTGGCTTATTTGTCATGTTAGCAATGTAATGTTATGTTTGTAATGTTAAACTGGCGAGCTAACGCTAATCAGCGCTAGCTAGTTAGCGCTAGCTAACGCTAGCTTACAGGGCTCAAAAGTGTTTTTCACCTCAACAGTCTGCTATCATAAATGAGCGAGTTGATAGTTATATTATATACTATATATATACACTGAGTTGATAGTTATAGCCAGATAGCCAGAGTTTTTTAGTATTAGTCGGCTCTGCTTGCTATGGCTAACTTGTTAGCTTACATCAACGGAGGTCCGAAAGCTAGAGTAACATTAGGAAACGACCGTTATGGCCTTTTAGTTTCTGCACAAGCAGCTCCTCTACCCTTCCCCTGTGTGTGCGCGCGTCTCTCCCCACACGCACCTCCACTACCCTTCCCCTGTGTGTGTGTGTGCGTGTCTCTGCCCACACGCACCTCCTCTACCCTTCCCCTGTGTGTGTGTGCGTCTCTCCCCACGTGTGAGTGAGTGTTTGACTGAATGGGTAAATAAACTTAAACAATAAATATCTATAATCTGAATATCTGTCTAAATATGTTTTAGGAATGTCTTGGGAAGATTGTGAAACAAGTTAGTTATAGAGCCATGTACTGTAACTCCCATGCACCTTGTTAAAATAATTAAATATTTTTTCAGTTATCATGGTTAGAGGTTCGTTTCATCAAGGAAGAGGAGCCCTCCACGAACCCGTCCTGTCAGGTCCCTGCAGTTCCTAGCTGAACCGCTAGAGGGAAATACATACCCTTTTTTCGGCAAACAGACTAAAACAGCAGGACTCGCGAGTGGCTAAAGAACCCGCTTATGGTGTTCAGCTGCATGTGCGGATATACAGAATGTCGTCAGTCTGGCAGTTTTTTACCTTGCGTGAAAAAGACATATCCAAGGCAATTTGTAAAATTTGTAAAGTTGACGTCCCCCGAGGAGGAACCAAGACAAAGACATTTAATACTACTAATCTGATACGACACTTAGAGTACACCACGAGGCTGAATACAGTGAGTATAAGCAAACAGCAGAGCTAGCACAGATATCTAACTTACTGTTTTTCATTAATAATAATAATAATAATAATAATTATTATTATTATTCAAGATCTATATTGAATGGTTCCAGCTTTCGTTTTAAAGCAAAGGTCTATGTTTAATAGGTGCACTTTGACAAATTTTTTTTTTTTTTTGATAATCATTAATGCAGGGTTAATGATTAGAATTGCAGTATTGTCTGTATTTGTTTAATTTACCATTTTTAAAATAAAGGTCTAGCTTTAATGATTTTAGTACTGACCTTTTAATTTACTTTAATTTAAATTTGGTTTTAAAATAATTCTACATTTAATGGTTGCAGTTTTTTCATTGTAAAATAACCCAGGATCTGCGTTTAATGGCTGAAATTTTGCCTGTATTTATTTAATTTACAGTATTTTTCGTGTTAAATGTATTAATAATCCAAATTTAATGATTGCAATATTGGCTGTATTTGTTTAATTTAGTTTATTTACTGCCAATGTTGTTACAGATGTGATGTTCAAATGAGTTTGTTATAAACGGCAATAAACAGTTTCGACCATATTTCGTGTTGCTTGTGCCAACAACTGCTCCTAGATTTGCATGGCATATAGCCCGCCCTCGATGGGTATCGGCTATCGGCCGATCGCGCTGAAAAGGGATCGGAAATCGAAATCGGCCTCAAAAACGCCGATCGGTCCATCTCTAGAATAAACACAATCTGTATGTTTGCACATTCAAAAATGAAGAGCAGGTGTCCAACTACAGTCCTGAAGGGTCTGTGTCCAGCACAGCTTGGCGATTTCTCTGCTCCGACACGGCAAATAATCCTGCGGAGAGGAATCAGGTGTGTTTGATCAGGAAGATCACTAACTGTGCACAACTCCGTACCTCCAGGACTGAAGTTTGACACCGCTAATGTAGAAAAAACTGCTGATTCTTCAAACTTATCCTGATTCTGTGGGAGCTTGTAACACATTAGCATTTTAAACCAATCAAAACAATTGTAACAGGAACCTTTCATTCGATCCTCACTCTCTGATGACCTGCTGTTGTCTTAGCCTGTCCACTATAGACAACATAAAACAAACAAAACACGCAAGACTTGTTGATTTAAATGAGACTAACCTGTGCACAGACAGCGGAAGTTTTCACATGTCTTGGGGCAAACGTCTGCGAAAAGCTCGATGACAACTCGTCCAACTGCAGAAAAAGAAAAGGGTTAAAATAGGAGGTTAGACTGCATTAAAACACATGAAATGTCAAAATATTTTTTGCATGTAATATACTTTTTCTGCACTCTTACCAAGTGTATTGCTGATGCCAATGTCAAAGAAGCAGCGAGGACGTTGTACCTTCACCCCCATATTTCTGTCAGGAATAAAATTTTAATTTTTAATGATGTATTCACTTAAATGTTAAAGTAAACAAATCCTGACAAATTAATGGGTTTCAACCACAGAAATCAGTAATGTCAAATAAGTGGCATAAAGGTTACCCATCACCCTCTTTTGTAATGCATATAAAACTCATCAGTCATCAATAAGACAGTAAATATTGTGTGGAATATTTGTATTAAATGTGGTCAAATTTCTCTGTCAATATATAATTGCCAAATTGTGTTATTAATCATTTTGATGTATTGGATTAAGTGTGGAGATAATTTCTATCTGGCAACCCAGTAGCTCAAACAAGCCTCTGCGTTTGGATTTCCGCGCTAAATCGGGTCAAATGTGGTTATTTTTGGCCCAAACTTACAATGTTCTAAATAATTTACAACTTAAATGTATTTAACTACAAACAGTATAGTTTTAGTATGTAGTATAATATAAACCAGGCATAAAACAGACTAAAAAGCCGTGTTTTCATTTTTGTTCATTCAGTCTCACAGGCTATTACACGTTTTAGCTAAGGGGCTAACTGAACCAGAAAGCCTCCTCATAACACACTTCTATTGTCTCGGTTAACCCGCTGCTGACTTACTGTACACAATAATACACATCTTTTCTAGTCTGCTCAGTTTGAACCGGCGGGAAACTTATTTCAGTGACAAGAATCCTCTGCTAATGCTAAAGCTAATGCTAACAGTGTAAATTGTGTACCCAGGCCTCCGTTTAGCCAAAAAGCAAACTAAACATCACACACATCCACCCAATAACGACACACGTGTTTATACACGATAAGACATACTTACACCAGCTGAAGACCGAGACTGTAGCTGAAATAAACACCGTAAACATGTAAAATAAAGTAAAAGTACAGATCAAACTCTCACATTCAGCACCGCGTTCAGAACATGGCGCTCTGAGGGCCCGCGGTGCACTGTGGGTAATGAGGACCCGCCCCCTCCAACACCATAAATATACACACACTTTAATCAGCTCCAGTAAGCGCACAGGGAATCCTGTACATCTGTTTGTCTGTAGACTCAGGACTCCCCACAGAGCAGATGGATCATTCTCAGTGACACTGACGTGGTGGTGGTGTGTTAGTGTGTGTCAGTGTCACTACTGGAGTGAAAATAGTCCAGCAACCAGCCAACAGTGTCAGGACTAGAGGACCAACACACACTGTGCTGAGCTGCTCTCTCTGACTTTACATCTACAAGACCAACAAGGCAGGTGTGTCACTAGAACTTTATTTTTCATTGTGTGTGTGTGTGTATAAGATCATCTAGTGCTGCTTTCTATATATTCCTGCATGAAACTTACAAAGAGAGGCAGTTTCTGTTTTTATCAAAGATAAAAAAAGATCTTTTATAAAAAATCTTGACACTTTACCAACAAAGCATTAGCATTTAATTAGTTTATTTATTATATATATTGTCTCCCATGTTTTTACTCAAGTATTACTTTGACTTTTTGTTAGTTGTATTTTTATTATATTTCTACTTTATCTTGTGCATTTTAATTTAAATTATTATAGTATGTCCTTTCTGCTATTATTGATTCTGTTTGTTGCATTTTATTATTTGCATATATTTGATTAACTCTTTTCTACGCTGTTGTTACTTTGTATTGTACATCTCATTAAGCTGCATATTAATATATGAAAGGTGGTGTATAAAAAGTCAATAATAATAATAATAATAATAATAATAATAATAATAATAATAATAATAATAATAATAATAATAATACATTTAATAAATATTATTATTATTATTATTATTATTATTATTAAACAGGAAGTGCTGATCTAGAGTCAGTTTTAGTGCTGTGATGTCAGAAATGTCTGTCTAAACTAAAGAAATCGAATCTGCACTCCAGACATGCATTAACTGGTCAAGCACAGTAGTGTTTACAGTGTTCTATATTTCTGCATAAATATGACCTAAAACATCATCAGATGTTTACACAAGTCCTAAAAGTAGATAAAGAGAACCCAGTTAAACAAATGAGACACAAATATTATACTTGCTCATTTATTTATTGAGGGAAATGATCCAATATGACATTAGTGAGAGGCAAAAGTAGGTGAACCTTTGCTTTCAGTATCTGGTGTGACCCCCCTTTACAGCAATAACTGTAACTAAACATTTCTGGTAACTGTTCTTTAAACGTTCTGTAACCACTGTAATACATATGAATTCAGGATGAGCTGTTTCTTTAATTAAATGCTTTTATTATTATTCAGCATTATAAAGCAGATCATAGTTATCATAGTTGAAGATTACACAAACAAGAAGAACAAACAACAAAATATGTGATTTAAAAATTTTTAATTTACAAAAATGAACAGAAATAGATGTAGAAGTTGACCAAACATGCTGCAGCTGTGATTTATTGTAAAAAAAAATAAAATAAATAAATAAATCAGCTAATTTCTCAGTCCTCAATCTGGCCCACCTACAATGATGGATGAAGGCCCAAAGGGCCTGGTACTGTAACAGATATTTAAATCCATTTTATGTACTTTGGCTAAATAAAAAAAAATATATGGTGAGTAGTCCAATAAACATAATAACAGAACAAACTAACAAAAACAATATAATGTTGATATTTATTTGAAAAATAATATTTGAATATTAAATGCATTATTAATAGTTATTTTGTTGTAATTGTTAATGGATGTGTTCAAGTTTATGAAGTTTAATCATTTGTGTCCATGTCTGACCTGGTTCTGGGAAATTGTTCATAATGGTACGTGGGCCGATCCGTAAGCTGGATGTGGGCCAGGTCCGGCCCGTCTCTGTATGTTAGCTGAAGAGACTTGAGAATAGCTGAAAAGTCTTAAATCTACCGAAATGTTAATATCCATAAAAACACACACATACCCACTCTCACACGTCCATCACCAAAGACTTTACTTTATAAATCATTAACTGGATAATCACTAAGCATATCTAAGCGTGTGCTGAGATCAACTTAACCCAGGATTGAGAAACTGGAGCTAATGTGAGCCTGAGCGGCAGTGTGATGTATTTAATCTTCACTTATCAGTGAACTGTACTGATTATGTGTCTGTAAGCTGATCTACAGTAAACACTAATATTATCTCCTTAAATCACAGTTCAGCTGTCCTTCCTGATGTTCTGAGCAGGATTTCTCTTTTAAAAGGCTTTTTTATTGTTTGTGAAGCTGGACTCAGACTGGGTTTCATCACCTGTGTCAGCTTTTCCAGAACCGGAGGTGAGATGTCTGGCTTTTTGAGGGTATCTTTGTCACCTGAGGAAGACATTCTGCCAGTTTTGTAGGTGTGTCACCATCGTTTGTGTCTTGTTTATGATTGTCATGTAAATAATTGTGATTAATGAATTAAATGTCTTTTTTTATAGACTTACAGCTGCTAAACTGGTTTTGCTTCCTAGCTATCTTTACTCAGCAGCTAATATTCAGGGATTAAAGCAAAAAAAACAACATTGACTACATGTTTCCAGGTCAAGTCGAGGACTCCTGTGAGTTTATGGTCGATCTGCAAGTAAGCAAATGCAACCATTTTAGAAAGTGATGGGGCCACGCTTCCAGCATCCCATCTGTACATTATACCTGCAATCATATTCATGGAAACCCACCACAGTGATGAAGAACTTTACTCCCTGAATATTAGTTTGTATGGATATAAAATATCTGCTGTGTACATACAGACATAACATATTTACCTTACACAGTTTACTGAGTCAGAGAGGAGTTAAAAGCACTGCCTCCGTAAGCATAACACGGTACCAATACTGGACCTCAGTCACCAATACCATCCAAAGAATTTTCTTACATTAGTTCTTGAGAGAAGTCATGAACTGAATAAATCACAAACAAACGAACATTAGTGAAGGTCAGAATATTCATAAAACAGCATAAGAAACATCTTAAGAATGTTTGGTGAATAAGGCTGTGTTCTAAACCTAGGTACCAGTGGTAAACATGTAAGACTACTATTATTACCAGTGGGCGGGGTCTGCAGACAGATGGGCTCTTAGGGGAGAAGTCAAAAGCTCAGGATGGATAGGTGGACACAGGTGCAGAGTTTAGAGTTTGGGCATCCGGGCCACGTTGAGCCTCATCGCAACACAAGAGGCTCCGGAGGCGTAACGCAGATCTCTTAGCATACCGCTCCACTGCTTCTTCACATCATCATACCTGAGAACAAACAAACACACACACACACACACCAGATAATCAGCATTCATTACATTACCTGACAGTGGTCATAATGTTTTGGCTCTTCCATGTATACTGTGGATTATATGAAGATAAGGGCTGTTTTGTCTGGGCGCCAGGACAGGGCACTCAGCTTTTCAGCCCCCCCACTGCCCCAACCTCACCAAATGCCTTTGCACATTCTTCATCCCCATGCAAGAAGCACACGGATCTGTGGAAGCGCTGTAATGGCTGCTGTGCCGAATGGCCCCGGATGGACGATGCTGGAGCTGGACGTTCTCTATCTCCTTACCCACCCCCCCATCCTCCCTCCCAATGACTTGGCTATGTCTGTGTGTGTTTGTGCTTATGCAAAAAAGGTGTTTTTTCACTTCTCAAACTGCCCCAACTACAATGGGACAGTCTGGGAGGATG
Source organism: Crenuchus spilurus (assembly GCA_036984385.1). Lineage (NCBI taxonomy): Eukaryota > Metazoa > Chordata > Actinopteri > Characiformes > Crenuchidae > Crenuchus > Crenuchus spilurus. Next base: position 27,471 of record BRDA01005264.1, read on the forward strand.
TTTTTTATCTCCTATCTTTCCCAATGTTAATGCTGTTATTTTCAATCTTATGCAATTTCATTGTACTTGTTGCAATGACAATAAACCAGACCTTATACCTTATACCTTAAGGCACAGTAATGTTTGTTGTCAGTAAAAAGAGTAAATGTGCATTAAATTGTGGAGAAGTTTGTTCTCTGTAGAATAAACTAAACTAAATTATACACAAGACTGTATATGGTTCTTAATAAATAAAATACTAAGATATTTCTGAATATTTCACAGGAAATCTGGATACCATTCAGATTTGAGTATAAGGAAATGTGTCATACATCAAAAAATGAATATGGTGGATTTTTTTTCTGAACTCAAACTGTCATATTTTATATTTATTACACATAAAGTGACATTTCAGCCTTTTCTGTTTTAATGTTGATCAGTGTGACTTACAGCTCAGTCACAGTAATATGATGGTCAGTAGTAGTGTTGGCACTGTGAGCAGCTCCATAAAGCTTGTGAGTAGATGGAAGCATGAAGTGCTTTAAAATCTCCTGGTAGGTGTTGACTTTGGACCAACAGCAGCAGCTCAAACCATCACAGACTGCAGAACCTGCACACTGGACTTCACACAGCTTGGACTGTGCGTCTCTCAGACTCTAGGAGCTGATTTACAAATAAAATGACTTAGGTCCAGTTCTGGTTCTGCTTAGTCCAGGTCAGACACTTGTGATGTTGTCTCTGGTTCAGGAGTGTTGATATTAGGAATGTGGCAGCTGTGGCTCTGAGAGACACACAGTGTTTATACTGTTTATAGTCATTTACTCACCATCACCATCACATATTATCATCATCTGAGCTGTCAGTCACACTGATCTACATTAAAATACTGTAAATCCGTCACTTTATGTGTAATGAATATAAAATATTATACAGTTTACTTAATGACACCTGAAGATATACTGTGATGTGATTTTGGTCACATTTCTGTAAAGCATGTCAGAGAAACAGACTTGATAACTTACTGCCAGACGTCTGTGATTTCTGACGGTCCATATTCTTTGTTTTCTAACTCCACAATGGCAAAGCCTCACACTACCACTACCACTCATTTACTGATATTTGTCATATTTGTGACACACAGAGAGTCTCGGTGTCGACGGTGTAAGGATT
>BRDA01005265.1:7201-46443 GCA_036984385.1 Crenuchus spilurus
ATATATGGGCCATATTATTATTATCTATATTATTTATATTATATAATTTAGATATTATAAATTTAGATATTATTATTTATATTATATAATTATAAAATTGTATATATATTTATATATGTATGTATGTACTGCTATTACATCCCAATTGTATTATACATATTAGTAACTACTGTATATCTCATACAAACATATACTTTACCTCCACTGACCCTGCTGTCCACTCTGACGTATGACAGGCTCAGTATGAAATCTGAGCATAAAGCTTTGCAGTCGAATCATAAATCTGATGTTTGCAGATGACATTCGATCTGATCTGCTGTATAACCATAACATCTCTGACTTTTTGACTTTGCAGCTGAAAAGCAGTGCAGTCTTTGATAAATGAAGCGCAATGTTTCCTCATTAGTGTGTGTGTAAGCGATACTGAGCATATGGGGTGTATTCAGCAGGAGGCCAGCAGATGGGTCATTCTGGACAGGAGCAATAGATACCCTTTAGCATGAGAGAAAAGAGCACACAAGGCCGCTCGTATCTCAGATTTAATGATAAATTATGTCGTAGTTCTTCAGTTACAAGCTGTAGCCCATCTGTGAAACTGCTGTGGTGGTGGTATGTTAGTTTGTGTTGCGCTGGCTGATGCTGATGTTATACACCATCGAATATCAAATGATCCACCATCCACCACATTAAAGAATGTTTAACTCACTTAAACTTAAACTTAGTAGATAATTTCATTATTAAAATTCTGTTTCGCTGTCTGTGTCTGTCTCTTCAGTCAGACACTGAATTCTGGGATAAGATGCAGGCGGAGTGGGAGGAGCTTGCTCGCCGTAACTGGCTGGAGGACGGAGAGGGTGAAGGACTGATTCCACTCAACATTTCACCCAATGATACGGTACAGCATCATCCAAACACCATCATTTATTCCACCAACCTGGTTACACACAGGAATACAGCTTGAATAAACCAGACATCAGGGAAAATAATGTTGACTGGTTATAGTTAGGCCAGTTGTATTTGGGCCACATGTGGCCCAGAGTTCAAATGCCAGGACGAATTTATAATGTGACTGCTATAGCTGGGCCAGTTTTGGCCCACAATGCACTCATCATTGCCATGTAAGTGACATAATTGCCATAATGCTCTCTCTTTCTCAACTATTAACAGCATTATAACAGTGTAATACGGACTCAAGTTACACAAGCACTAATCAGTAATCCATACTGATCAAAGTAAAAAAATATGAGATCAATTCTACTTTGAACTGAAAAAAAAGAGGAGAAAAAAACTTCTTATTCATCAGTATCCATTCCACTGCATTATTATCCCTGCATTATTTAAGGTGGAATGGAGAATTCTAATTCTCTTTCACATACACACATATACACACACACACACACACACACTCACAAAAACTCACACATACAGTACTTATATTCATCTTAGAAAACTGCTGCCTCATTTAAGGTGGAGCAGAAAGGAATAATATGCTGATGTATAAGTAACTTCACACTCAAGACCACAACTAAACTCACAGAGATACACATCCAGTCTATGAAAACAACAAAAATAGCTAAAATGGCACAACATGGCCCACAATGCACTCATCATTGCCATGTAAGTGACATAATTGCCATAATGCTCTCTCTTTCTCAACTATTAACAGCATTATAACAGTGTAATACGGACTCAAGTTACACAAGCACTAATCAGTAATCCATACTGATCAAAGTAAAAAAATATGAGATCAATTCTACTTTGAACTGAAAAAAAAGAGGAGAAAAAAACTTCTTATTCATCAGTATCCATTCCACTGCATTATTATCCCTGCATTATTTAAGGTGGAATGGAGAATTCTAATTCTCTTTCACATACACACATATACACACACACACACACACACACTCACAAAAACTCACACATACAGTACTTATATTCATCTTAGAAAACTGCTGCCTCATTTAAGGTGGAGCAGAAAGGAATAATATGCTGATGTATAAGTAACTTCACACTCAAGACCACAACTAAACTCACAGAGATACACATCCAGTCTATGAAAACAACAAAAATAGCTAAAATGGCACAACATGGCCAAAGCAAGACTTCTGTGCCAGTCTAGTTTTGTATGTTTCACAAAATAACCAAAAACAGTTCAAACACATAGGTGGGGGGTGTGGCATCTGTGGGGGTGTGGCTATCCTTATTGTGCAATAAAGGGAGTCCAATTCTGAACCATCCATTAAGGTTCATGTTTTCAGACTCAGACAGCCCACAGAAAACTGACTGGATTTAATTTGTCAAAGTCTGTGGGTTGATAGGCAATACAAGTGCCAAAACATTGGTATAAAAAAGTAATTTTTCCCTAATACGTCTATTTTAAGTCACGAATACAAACGCTGAGTACGTTTGCAACTCAAACCTGACTCGAGTGGCTCACTTCTAATGTTGTGTAACAATAAAAATGTTCATAGATTCAAAATAGGATAAGACATTGGACTAAATAATGAAAATAAGGGGTTGGGAGGAAACTTCATGTCCACTATTTTACAGAATAATAGGGCCATTTCTACAGTATGGCAGGTTCTTTGTTTTAAAGATGTGAAGAGTGGCATCTACATGAACTGTTGATTGCATCATTGTCCCATCAGATGGAGCTGTAGGCCAGCATGGCTTTTTAACATCACCTGCTGGCAAGTGAGTAGAAATGTCCAATAGGGAGCCAGCATAGTCACCCACCGTCCAATCAGAATGCACCTTTCATTAGCATATTCTCCTAACTGTTAATTTTGGGCAATCATAGCCACGCAGCTGATACAGCAGTAGATTATCACTTCAAAGGTTATGGACTCCAGATGCCAGATAATGCTTCCTTTCATCTAAAATTCTCTCTCATCTGCTTGCGTTTTTGTGAGCAGATGGCAATAAAAACATTGAAGCGTTAAGAGTAGCTAAAACAAAGCTGTCGTAAAACAAAGCAGGCTGTAGGCAATAGACGCAGCTAATTATTTTTCATCATTACAGAAGACATAATATGTGCTTACAAACCTTTCCAACAACTTTCCAGCATGTCTCTCTTACTGGCTGTGCTGTACTGAAGCATACGGCTTTTCTGCACTTTCCTGATAGGTGTTAGTTCCCGTGCCCTTCTCCTCTCCGCATGCTCTCTCCGAGCATGATTCCATCTTCCCTGCAATATTAAAGAGCCCAGCGTGATCCAATTATCAACATTCTGCCATCCACCTCTCCAGATCTGCTAAAAGATTAAAAACAGACCCTATGCTTAAGCTTAAGTAACGTGAAACAGTATTAATCACCAGCTCTGCATTACAGACTGAGCCTGAAGCAATGCTTCAGCCTGATTCCCTTATTATCCCAAATATATTCCCAAATATATTCCCAAGTTTGTGTGGCGTTCAAAATTCATTTACACAGCAAAGTCACTGTAGTCTCAACACAATATGAGCTCTCACAGGGTCCTGTGTTCTCCAGTTCTACATGAGCTCTCTCCAGGTCCCTGGTTCTCAAGTTCTACATATGTGCTCTGTCCGGGTCCTATGTTGTCCAGTTCTACATATGTGCTTTCCCATTGTCCCATGTTCTCCAGTTCTACATGTGTGCTTTCCCATTGTCCCATGTTCTCCAGTTCTACATGTGTGCTTTCCCATTGTCCCATGTTCTCCAGTTCTACATGTGTGCTTTCCCAGGGTCTTATGTTCCCCAGTTCTACATGTGTGTTCTCCTAGTGTCCCATGTTCTCCAGTTCTACGTATGTGCTCTTCCAGGGTCTTATGTTCCCCAGTTCTACATGTGTGCTCTCCCAGGGTCTTATGTTCCCCAGTTCTACATGTGGACTCTCCCAGGGTCTTATGTTCCCCAGTTCTACATGTGGACTCTCCCAGGGTCTTATGTTCCCCAGTTCTACATGTGTGCTCTCCCAGGGTCTTATGTTCCCCAGTTCTACATGTGGACTTTCCCAGGGTCTTATGTTCCCCAGTTCTACATGTGGACTTTCCCAGGGTCTTATGTTCCCCAGTTCTACATGTGGGCTCTCCCAGGGTCTTATGTTCCCCAGTTCTACATGTGTGCTGTCCCAGGGTCTTATGTTCCCCAGTTCTACATGTGTGCTCTCCTAGTGTCCCATGTTCTCCAGTTCTACATATGAGCTTTCTCCGGGTCCTATGTTCCCCAGTTGTACATATGTGCTCTCCCAGGGTCTTATGTTCCCCAGTTCTACATATGAGCTTTCTCCGGGTCCTATGTTCCCCAGTTCTACATACAGTATGTGGTCTTCCAGGGTCCCTGGTTCTCCAGTTCTGCATATGTGCTTTCAAGGCTCCATGTTCTCCAGTATATAGAATGTGAATATAGAATGTAGAATGTGCTCTCCCAGTGCACATATATGTGCACATAAAGAATGTGCTCTCCCAGAGTCCTATGTTTCCCTATGGTAGTGAGACTGATTGTATTAAAACTGTTCAATTAAACTTGACGGTACATGATCAGGTTTAGGGTTAGGGTTAGGATAGGGTTAGGGTTAGGATAGGGTTAGGTTTAGGTTTGGGGTTAGGATAGGGCTAGGGTTAGGTTTGGGGTTAGGATAGGGCTAGGGTTAGGTTTGGGGTTAGGTTTAGGGTTAGGAAAAGATCAGATATGTATCACATTAAAGCAAAAAATCAGATTTTAATCACTTCAGCCTGGTAATGTGAACGTAACCCATTCTATTGTTCAGTGCATTTCTATGAAGATTGTACAAACTGGGTGTGTAGAATTGCACTAAATCACCATAAAGTAATTCACTAATGGTGTAAAACTGGATTTAAACTGATTTTTTTTTTATAATTGTAGGGTTACTACTTCCACATGGACAACCCTTACAAAGACTGGCCTAATGCATTTGAGGAGGGAGTCCAGAAAGGCCGTGAAGGAGATTTAAACAGTGCTGTTCTGCTGCTGGAGGCAGCAATCCTGCAGGACCCGCAGGACTCAGAGGTGTGTGTTCACTGAGCTAGTATCATTTCTGGGGTGTAATAATGTGGCAGTTGTCCAAAAGCCAAAGTCCTATCAATCAGTTTTATCTTTCTGCCTCAGTTTCCCTGCCAGCACTATAAATCAGTACATCTGCTGCTGCTTTAATCGCTAAGCTGCACTCCGTCTCCCCCTCCTCATCCCCACATCCTCCTGCTATTCTATATTTTATTCCGCTTAATGTGCTGACATGGTTGCATATCGTAATAGATTTGTCGCTGTGTCTCTGAAGGCTTGGCAGGTGCTGGGGACCACACAGGCAGAGAACGAGAATGAACAAGCAGCCATTGTCTGTCTACAGAGGTAAAGTAAAAATCAGCTCACTTCAGTTCGGTTCACATTCAGTCAATTAAACCCAATTAATTTTGATGCACATTTAAGTATAATTCAGTGCCTTTTGTTTAATCTGAACTTAGTTTAGTCCAGTTCGGCTCATTTTTGGTTCACTTTAAGATTAATTCAATTACAATTAGTTTAGTTCAGTTTAGAATCAATTTAAATTCACATCATTTCACTTCTGTTCTCTGAAGTTCTGTTCAACCTATTTCTTTCAATTTTGTTCAGTTCGGTTCAGTTCATTTAATTCAAGTGTAATTTAATTCAGTTAAAATTAATTCAGTTCAATTCATGTTTAATTCAGTTTATTTCATTAGTGTTTATATTAGTTCAGTTCAGTTCATATTAACTCAGGAAATAATCTTCAACTTTAGTTCAGTTAATTTGGGTTCAGTTCAAGTTTATTTCAGTTAACTTTATTTAATCCAAGTGCAATTCAGTTTGATTTATTTAATTTTATTTCAAATTAATTCAGTTCAGATGGAGCTTAATTCAGTTTATTGAATTTATGTTTACTTTAGTTCAGTTAATTTCAGTTCATCTTAAGTCAGTTAATCATTTTTAATTCAGTTTATTTCACTTTAGTTAATTTTGGTTCTCTTCAAGTTGAATTCAATTCAGTTAATTTTATTTTAGTTCAGTTTAGTTCATTTGAAGTTCAGTTCATTATTTTGTCGGTGTACTTCAGTTCAGTTTATTTGGTTCAGATCAAGTTTAATCTAGATTATGATTAATTTTGATTGAATTTAATTTATTTCAGTTTAGCTGAAATTCAGTTCAACCCATTTCAATCAACTTACTGTAATTTTAATTAGATTTAATTAGTTTAATTAGATTTTATTAGTGTAGAAACAGTTATCTTTCAGGAAACCCCCCAAATAAACAAGTACTGATTTATTTATAGCAGTTAACTGTAATTATCTATAAATTTGGACAGTATGGATATCAGAATCTTTTATACATTAATCTGATTTTATTTGTTAAAAATATTTATTCCACGCTGGCGAGCTGATTCAGGGCTGCTGGGCAGAGGGTTCGTGCCACCGCCGCACAAGATTCCACATGTTCGTGACACAGATTCAACATTCTAATTTCCCGTAATCCGCTGAGGATTATATGCTTTTCAGTTATTCGCACAGCCTTCCTTAACATATTTTCCCTACTAGACTTTATCTTTCTTAAATCTGCTCAGCCTGCAAACAGTGCAGTGAAACCGAATGCTGTGCATTTAAATAGGACGCATTATAAACATATATATACCATACAGCCCATCTGGTGCTATCAGCCGTCTTCCCATTCATCACTGGTCAGTTTTTGACCACAGGACCAGATGTTATTTAGGTGGAGGTTCTCAGCACAGCGTTTATAATGATATGGTAGTATTATTGTAGTGAGTATTCTCATATACTGAGACATGAAGGTACGCACTGAGCTAACATGGTATGATACCCCTTGAGAAAGGGTTCTTCAGATTGATGATGATATGTGGGTCTATACAGAACCTTTCTGAAAATTGTTCTATATAGCACCAAAAATGGTTCCTCTATTATTATAAGCTTGACATCGTAACTACTGCAGAACCATTTTGTGGGGCTACGTAGAACCATTTTCAAAAATGTTAGAACCATCTACAACTTGTAAATAAGTAAATCTTGTAAATCTGTAAGTACATCTTGTAAATTTCCCCATTGTGGGATTAATAAAGGATTATCTTATCTCTTATCTTAACACTTTCTTTATTAGTCTGAAGAACGCCTTCACCATAGAACATGTGTACATGGTTCTATAAAGAACCATTTTCTTTACTAAAGAACCCTTAAATAACCATCATTTTAAAGAGTGTGTGTAAGTTTCTAATGTAGTTAAAAACACCCCAGAGTGGCTCATAATTACAGTCATGTTACATTTGTAGGTGTATGTAGAGTTGGGAGTCTAGCCCAAGGATACTTATTGGTACAGTATTGTGTGATTACCCAAACTCCAGTTTGCCATATGAAGGTCAGCGGTGTTACCCACGACTGATCATATATCAGATTTTACTCATCACTGATGCACCACCAGCCAAAAAACTGACCACGGGTGAAAGGCTAGACCTCACAGTAATTATTTTTCATTGAATTCAGTGCATCATAAAATTTGATTTAATTATGTTGGTAAAATGGTAAAATTAAGGATTAAAACCGCTTGTGACTAGAGGATCCAAGCAATAATAATAATAGTAATAATAATAATAATAGTAGTAATAATAATAGTCATAATAATAATAATAAAATTATTATTATTATTATTATTATTATTATTATAGTATATTTGCTGCCTCCCCTCTATCTCTCCAGGTGTCTCGACCTGCACCCTAATAACCTGAGCGCTCTGATGGCTCTAGCAGTCAGTCTGACGAATGCGGGTCAGCAGCAGGAGGCGTGTGAGGCTCTGCACCGCTGGATCAGACACAACCCGGCTTACAGGCACCTCCTGCAGGATCGCAGCCCACTGGACGGCTCTCCACTGCCCAAACGCAGGGGCTCTTCCGTCTCCCCCATCTCCACCCTCGGATGGTACGATCCACTTTAAAGCCAAGCAGTGATGATGCTGCAGACGTATCTGTATGTACACCAGTACAACGCTGACTCTAATACAGTATATTGGTGGTACAGTATAACTCAAAATTAATAAGTAAGCTTCAGCATCAACATGGAGATGAGTACATTGAATATCTAGAACCTCATATTACAGAAGTGTTGCGTGGAGAAAATGAATGGAGATAAATATGTGTGTGTGTGTGTGTGTGTTTAGCTCTCAGCTGGTGGAGGTGTTGGAGCTGTATCAGGAAGCTGTCCAGCAGAATCCAGACAGTGTTGACCCTGACCTGCAGACTGGACTGGGTGTTCTGTTCAACCTCAGCTCTGAGTTCGATAAGGCCGTGGACGCTTTCAATGCTGCGCTGTCTGTACGGCCAGAGGTGAGGAGAGCAAGCGATTACTTACAGCTCCACTGACCTCGAAAGCAGGGCAGTGTGTCTTCAAACATTTGGGGACACGTGAACTTAATTTGAGTTTATGATGACTAAGTAAGAAAAAATACCTGCACTGGGATGAGCAGCAGCTTTTGTCTAAGTACTGACACCTTTTTTTCCTAAACTATTGTTTAAAGCACATATTGATGCTCTTTTGGTCCATGTGGTTGAAAAAAGCTCAAGTTGTTTCATATACTTTGCATAACTCCAGCCTTTTGATATGAAAATGTTCCATAACAGAGAAGTTGTGAAGTCTACAATACAAATATTGTCATTTTATTTTCTATCCAAAGTGACTAATAAACCTGTAGGTTTCTTCACTGTTGCCAACTCCTCAGTAAGGAAAGTAGCTATTGGCTACCTAAAAAGTCACTAGAAGTCGCTATATGATGTCATCACCTAATTTGCTACCCGCCTGTCAGTGCTTTGAGACGAGAGATGGACTCATGGTATCACCCCCTGCTCACCTGGAACAGTAACTGCAGAACGATTAGTGCTTTCATGTGGAGTCTCCAAAAGTGTCCAATAACACTGTGAAAAGTCACTAAATTTGTTACTAGTCGCTTTAAAAAACAGTGGCTAGAGGGATCTGAAAACTCGCTAAATATAGCAACAAAATAGCTAATCTGGCAACATTGGGCGTCTTCTGAGTTATTATATCATGTTACCGGACATTATACTGACATCTTGTGGCCTGGATGTATTAGTGAATTTGTACTAATCCTAGTTAAACATGGCTGTCCCCATGTGGGGGACCCACTTTACGGAGCATAAATTGGTTCATGCAGGGCCTACACAGCAATATGATTTTTAATCTTATGCCAGATGTTTTTTATAGAACAAAATGTAAATATGATCATTTTGTTCTATGTGATTAGATATGATTGCCCCTTTAAATTTTAAAGGCTGTTTTGTTATGTGTCTCAGGATTACCTGCTGTGGAACCGGCTGGGAGCTACTCTAGCAAACGGTGATCGTAGTGAAGAGGCTGTGGAGGCCTACACCAGAGCTCTTGAGCTCCAGCCTGGCTTCATCCGCTCCAGATACAACCTGGGGATTAGCTGCATCAACCTGGGAGCACACAGGTAACACAATAATAGCAGATTAGAGGAAGTGGCATTACAGCCCTGTGTAGTTTTGTCTGGTCAACTTCATTTCATTTGATAATATACTGTACACACGTTCCTGAATTTTAGACTGTCGGCAATTAAATCAAAGTCAAAGTAAGTGTTAGAAACACTGCATTTTTTCACATACAGTATATATATGCGCAACATGACATTGCTATTGAACAGTCCTCACTGTTGGGATTAAGCGCTTTGAGGAAGACATCCAGGAGTGCACCAAGACAACACACAACATATATAGCATCATTATCAACATCAATACAATAACAATAATAACTGTGAAACCTCCCACCACAGCCTCGTCTCTGTCTCAGACCTGTGTTCATGTACCCTTTATTTATTTACTTTGTTCACGTGTCATGTCATGTCTCCACCACAGCCACATCATGTCTCTTCATTGCACAGTCCTGGTCCCTCATCCCAGCTTTGATTATGTTTGCTATATAGGTTCCCTCGTGTCTCAGTCTTCTTCCATCTTTGTATTGTCTACCTTGTATTGTCTACCTTGTATTGTCTACCCAGTGGCAGTCATAGCCCAATGTGCAAAAAAGCCCATCTTCCACCTGGCTCTAAGCAATGCAATGGTCCAAAGGGCGCTTCACAGAGCCTCTTGCGCTGCCCCTGCCCATATTGCCCATATCAGAAACCACCACGGTGTCTACCTTGTATTGTCGTCAGTGTTTGTTTCCAGAGCCTTGTCTTGCTATATTTAGTTTCGGTGTGTTTTTGAAACCACCACTGCATCCATCTCCTCCACACCTCGCTGACAATACTACTACTACTACTACTACTACTACTACTACTAATACTACTACTACTAATAATAATAATAATAATGATAATAATAATAATAATAATAATAATAATAATAGAGAAGCTAATGATAATAATAATAACAACAACAACAATAATAATAATAATAATAATAATAATAATAATAATAAATAAGCTAATTATTATTAATAATTAAAGCTAAAATATCTATTTATTTAATTTCTAGCAAACTGTGAAGTACATAGTGGTGATTTTTTTAATGATTAAGATCATTACAATTTATTTATATGAATTAATGTATGATTAGATATATGCACTGGTGAAAGTTTATCAATGCCCTTTTAGGACTAAATATTATGTAAGAACTTTTTTGTTGTTAAGTGATTACCAGTGTGTCATTACCAGTATTTTTCTTTATCATTACCAGAAAGTAAACACATAAACCACTGATATGAAGACCACACACTGTAAACGCTGAGAAAACATGAATAACATTCTCATTTTGTGCTTCTGTCTGATCAGAGAAGCTGTCAGTAACTTCCTGACAGCTCTGAATCAGCAGAGGAAGAACAGGAGCCATCAGGTGATGTCCAGCAGTATTTGGGCGGCCCTGAGGATTGCACTGTCGCTGATGGACCTGCCTGAGCTGTTCCACGCCGCCAGCGTCGGAGACCTGGACCTGCTCCTGAAGGCCTTTAACATGGACATGTGACCTGGTTCTCCCGAACAAGCCCACCAAATCGCAAAACAGTGCTGTTTAAGGAGTGATAAACAGGACAGATACAGTTATTTCTATTGTATTTATGGAATTATAGAGGTATTGTTATTTGTTATGGATCTGCAGTTTGCACACATGAGGAGATACGAGAGAGAGACAGAGAGAGAGAGAGAGAGAGAGAGAGAGAGAGAGAACAGAAGCACATTTCAGATAAGATTCTATTCTTTAATATTGATTCTAGTCTTTCGTAATGCATTATAATATATAAACTGAACGCTGTTTGTATACTTGAATATGAACCAAATTGCAGCCGCTTGGAGGACGTACAGAGATCAGCACTTAACGTTTAATAACCTCACGTTCATCCACAGCTCTCGTCCATGCAGAGTCTTCACTGTCATTACCTGCTACACTCTCAAAACAGCATATGTATGTGTATATACAGTCATGTCATATTATGACCACCCCTGATTCAGCCTGTGATATCACAGATGCCAAGTGCCAGGATTTGCTACAAACCATCATCATGGACAAAGAGTATGATAAGCGGCATAATACTGGTGCCCCAATAGGCATCTGATGCCAGTGTGTGTGTGTATATATATATATATATATACTATGCATAATATAATAACATTAAAAGCCATTAGAATATATCAAGGACTTCACATGGGGCTTCAGTCACATGACCTTGACTGGGGTTCTTCTACTAAACATGGAACTGCCCATTTTAAAATCAGAATATGAAGTCACACTGTAGGACGTGACCTTCAGCAACAAATTGTATCAAGTTCATAAACATCTAGAAATATATGAAAGATAATATTACCACTTTTTACTAAAATAGACACATGTAAGCTTTTGTTTTTAACATTTACATGTTTTTATGTTTTATTTTTAAGGTAAACGCTATAATTTAGTGAATCGTGCTTGAGACAGTCACATCACAGGACAGTTTAGAGACTTACTAACAACAAAGCAGTTTTTAAATGATAATATTTATGTTTACACATATATATAGTGTATATTGGAGGTTGACTGATATGTTTTTTCAGGGATGATTTTATTTTTGTACTGATTTTATTTATTATTATTATTTATTTATTTTAATTATTATTATTATTATTTTATTTATTTATTTTTTAAATTTATTTAATTTTTTTATTAAGAAAAAAGTAGACTGATGAATGATATATTGGGCCGATATTCATTTACCACAAATGTGATATTTGTAGTGAAAATGTAAAAGGATGCTTAGTTTAATATTTAGATTAGAACATATTTTAAAATTAGAACATTATAAAAATAAAGAGTGTTGAGCTTTAAAAAAGGCATCTTCAAAAACACTCACATTTATACCAAATAGCACTGTGGACAGATTAAAGACTTGTGCCTGGTTTTATTATGTTTGCATCAGATATGAGCATAAGTGACAAAAACATTTTTATCAGCATGGAAAAGGAGTTTTCTGATCATTATAAATATGCTGAATATTAGTTCTAATTATTGGTTAATAATCAGTCAACCCCTAATATATATATATATATATATACAAACACACATATGAATATAATCAGTTGTTTTATATATATATATATATATATATATATTATACGCTAATATAAACTATTATATATAGTAATAACATTATTATGACAGTAACATTCAGTTTTTTTACCTTTTTTTTTTGAAAAATTTGAAGTTCTAACAAATAATATTTGAAAATATCAACAATGCAAGAAATGTATCATAAATAAGCGCATCGGCTGCATTTGAACATTGTTCCCTGTTGTAGAAATACTGCACTGTATATGATGTAAGCAAAAAATCTTTTGTGGTCATGTCCTCAGTGTAGTGATGAGCAGTGAATGATGCCACTGATTTTGAGAGTGTAGCTGTTCCCATGTCAGCCACATGAGGACACTGTTGCCACGTTGAACACCAGATCCATAACCAGAGTCAATGAGTGTCTGTGCTAAGCTGGTGACACAGCTCATGGCGTGATGAATGACATTAAGTGTGTCTCGCTCACCCTCTCAGAGGTGATGTGTGCCCAGGTGTGCCAGCAGGATGTGTTCCCCCGAGCCATCTGTGTTCCACAGTGCCCCTTTAACTGTGCCGTGCTCCGGGGCCTTCTGGATCAGGCCTCGGCGGGCGGCCACTTCAAAAGGCCTCACATGAAAGGTCATGGTTAAAAAAAAAAGAGAGAAAACACCTCAGGTTGAAAGTGGGTGAAGAGCAGTGGCACAAAAAAGATACTAAGCAGATTCCCTAACGCCGTAATGGGGATAATGATCAGACTTTAGAAGGTCAAAGGTCACTCATAGTGTCATTTATGGCTGTTGGGTCTATGGAGCCAGTTTGCTATGAGACTAAAATGTCAAGACAGTTCAAGGAATGACGGTGCAAACAGTCAAAGCCTTTACCAGCATGCATTAGACTAGATAGCTCATTTAATATATGACTATGCAAGCCATAAGTTGTTTTTTATTATATATGGGCTACACTCACCCAAAACCTTGCCTAAATACACTGTCCAGCCATTACATTGTATCTACACTCATTGTCCACTTTGTAGTTCAGCAATTACAGACTGTAGTCCATCTGTTTCTCTGTGTACTGTACTCCAGTGGTCAGGAACTCTACAGAGCTGCTATTATTAGAGAGGTGGATCAGTGGTGGTGTGTTAGTGAGTGCTGCTGGAGATTTAAAACACCCACTGTCCTCTCTGACACTCCTAACTTCAACACAGTCTTACACGAAAACGTTGCAAAGTTGACTTTCTCAAGTGCTGCGCCTGATCATCTACCCGGTGACGTTTTCTGCTTGTTCAGAAACCCCCGGATTTTGCATCATCACCCAAGTGCAGTCGAACGTCCGCCATATTGCTACCTAACTAGTTGGCTCTTGGTGGTGCATCGACAGTTAAGACACCAACATTTGCCAATTCCATCTGCTCCCGTATAAATGCCTGCGCCTTGGTTACGTTCCGGCGCCATAAAACCATTTACACCACTTATGTGAAGAGTCTTATCTTGCTTAACTTATCTAGGCTAGCGTTAGCTAGTTAGCTTATTGCTAAACTAGCACTAGCTAGTTAGCTTATCGCTCATACAAACAGCGCAGGCGTCTGCGGTGATCCCCGTTTATCCCAGCATCTTAAGTAAGGCCCAGTTAATGAAAAATACCATTCATCCATCCATCCATTATCACACCCACATAATCCTTATCAGGGTTAATGAAAAAATATAAATATGAAAACACAAACAGCAAAGCAATATGGCGGATGTTCGACTGCACTCGTGTGATGATGCAAAATCTGGGGGTTTCCAAACGAGCAGAAAACGTCACTGGGTAGACGATCGGGCACGGCACTTGAGTAAGTCAACTCTGTCCACCTTGTAGATGTAAAGAGAAAACTGACCTTCCCATTCGCCCATTTGTAATGTCCCTGACTCTAGGAGGGTGCAGACTAACACAGGCCTCCTCATAAAAAAGTAAAGCTCCTGATACATTGCCGTCAGGCAGCCAACAAGCTCGGAGGAAAGCGCAGGACCCCCAGTTCAGATGGATCATCTGGCAGGTGCCTGAGCCAGCCAACATCACTGGTGGACTTGGGCACCTATGGTTGAAAAAACGTCACCAAAGTGCCCTCCAGAATGTCGAAACATGCCCTGTTAGCTGCCCTTCATGTGAGAAAAAATATTAAGTGGTGACAAATTATGATGGTGTGCCCTCTTGAACAAGAAAGATTGATAATCTGTCATAATTAGCTCCCTTATTTGGTTGCCTTTCCAATAGAAAAGGGCACAGTAAGTGTCCTCTATTGCACCCCAACCACACAGTGCCCCAAAGTCAGCCCTTTTCATTGGTGATGCAGTGGTGTATAGGGTTCTCCTACAAGTGCCCTGATAGGTACCCCTCTAATTGAAAAATGCCTTTTTTCGCCCTTTCCTTCAAACATCCAGAGTCCACCATTGGCCAATTTTACATAGTGCTGGGGAGAGAGCGACATCTTGCCTGCTCAGAGAGAGCACGGCCAATTTTGCTCTCTCAGGTCCAGCTGCCGATGGTGAACAGCATGATCGGGATTCGAAATGCCAACTCTTTGATCATAGTGACAGCGCCTTAGTCTGTCATTGGTGACACTGTTAGCTGGTTGGTTCACTATTTTCATTAAAAAACAGCAATCAGCAGCTCTCACTCTTAACACACACTAACACACCACCACCGTGTCAGTGTCACTGAGGATGATCCACCTGCTCTGTGGGGGTCCTGACCATTAGAGAACAGGGTGAACAAAGTATACAGAAGCTGTAATTGTAGAGTGGTCAGTGGAGCTCAAATGGACAACCAGTGTAAGTTTGAATGTTATCGCTGATAAGTGTTTATCTTTGCTCATGTCTGCTTTGTATGATCATGTTGTCATATCATGCACTGGATGCTAACGGCAGGGGTTGCGCCATTTGAAATACAAAGCACTGTGTTAGAGAACAGAAACCGAGTTACTCTATTTACAAACGTTATTTTTTTCTCTTTATTTTTTAAATCGAAATGAATGTAGGCAACCTGAAAGATCATTTGATATGATAACTTGCCAATGCATGCACAATAGCCCCAAATATCCCTTTATTTACATATGCATGTAATGTATAGAAATGCTGAAAATGCACTTTTTGCCTATTTACTCCAAATCATAGTCATAGAGGTAAACATCTAAATGCACTGAATGCTTTTCACTGACTATTAGGTCACATTCCATGCCGTATTGCCACAGAATGTGGGCATTAATGACACACACATCTATAAATCATGTAATTATGATGATATTTACGGTTGGTTATTATGCTTAGGTTTGGGTTCATGAAATGAACTGTCATTAGGCTGCAGGTTCCATATATACGCATGTTTATCCCACCGTATGTCTCCAATAACCTCTGGGACTTTGTAAATACGTTATCCAGTTTTACCAATGTAAAGAGGTATCCTAATGCATTTATAACCAATATTAAAGCATTATTTTAGAAGCTTGATACTTAAATGGCTCTGCTGTGTCTTTGTTTTGTTTACATGCACTGGAACCAGAGGTGGAGGACTCGAGTCTCATGACTTTGACTAACGCTGGTGAAAGACTCGACTTGACTTTGACTTGGTCTTTATGACTTGAGACTTGACTTAGACTTGACACAGATGACTCGAAAAGACGATTTTTTTTTTATATTTGCAATTTAAAAACAAAGTTAGATTACGTTAGATTTTATTTTGAAGCAGGATCGGCTGATTTTACAGCAGGCAGAACGCTAAACAGCGATAACGAGCCGTTGTAGCACATGGAGCGAGGAGGAGACCAAATTGAATATAATTTCATAATAAAAGTCTTGGTGCAGTGTGAAAAAATGCAGTGTGAAAACAAACCTAACTGGACCAAATGTATACAAAATAACAAACACACAAAATGTAAAAAATAAAAAACAATAAAATAAATAAATAAATAAAAATTATAAACATGTGTTTTTAGTTTGCCACATGCTATTGTTGTTATTTTGTTCTGTTCGTATCTACCCTGTCTAGCAACCTTGACATCTAGCATATGTAAAGATAAGATTACTTAAATTTGAAAGTTATGCTAAAGTTAAATATTTCTTTAATGTTGTGGCAGAGATGTTTGCTAGTGTGGATATGAACTGGACAAAATAGCATGAATAGTATGTGACATACTAAAAACATTATGTGAAGGTTTTCATGGTTTGATAAAATGTTTTGTAATGTTTGTAATATTAACATTTCAGACATTGTTTTTATAGGTAACAGGTTTACATTTCAGGCAAAATGTTTTTATTTATTTTTATATACTTATTTTTATTTGATCTACTATTCAGTTGATGGTAAAATACTTTTTGTGCTCAGAAATGTTCATTAAGAAGCACCTTTGAGAGATGCATTAATAGGTTATGGAGAAATGGCGTGACCCTTGATGGGGGAAGTAAGCCATTAAGTAAGTTATGTAATTGTATGTTTGAAGAGGTATTGGATAATTACGTAGAGAGTTTCCATTGAAATAAAACTCAGTTTGTATACGACCGTCTATATTGATTTAAACATGTAAACTGGGGTAGATCAGACCATATTTGTATGACTTGACTTGTGACTTGCTTGACTTATAGCAGGGACTCGACTTGCTTGGTTCTCACCACAGTGACTTGGGACTTGCTTGTAACTTGCACATGAGGGACTTACTCCCACCTCTGCATCTAAACTGCTAGCTATTAAAATTTCAGTCTGAAATGTGCGTGAATATGTAGCGTAGTCCTAAAACTCGATACATATCAAACAAACTGGACCGAAACGGTAGACATGGTCATTTATTTATTAAGGAAAATGATGAAGTATGTGAACCTTTACTTTTAAGTATCTGATATGCAGCAATAACTGCAACTAAATGTTTCATATTGATCAGTCTTTCACATCAGCTCTGAGGAATCCATAAACCGCTTGCTTTAGGTTCTTCCACAACGTCTCAACTTGATTAAGGTCAGGACTTGGCCATTCCTAGGAACCAACTTTGCTCTTCTTTAACCGTTCTTTGGTAGACTTGTGTGCTTGGTGGTGTTGTTTTGCTACATGACCCACGTTTTCTTAAAATTCAGACATTTTCCTTTAGAATTCTCAGATATAATTCAGAATTCATTGTTCCATCAATGATGGCAAGCCGTCCTGGCCCAGATGCAGCAAAACAGGCCCAAACCATGATACTACCACCACCATGTTTCACAGATGGGATAAGGTTCTTTTGCTAGAATGCAGTGTTAGCATAATACTTAAAACAAAAAGATCTGCCGGGGCCTGCCTCTCTCTGGGCGTGTAGACGGCACTCTTTTTCCCCATCACTTTCACATTACAATGTCTGCTGGCTCAGGTGTCTACTGATTGGTCCATTCAGAGCTGGGAATTCTGCGCTTTCCTCCGAGCACGTTGGCTCCCCAGTGACGGTGTATCAGCGGCTAGAAAAGAGGCGGTGGCTGTATCACACGCAACGGAGGAGACTTGTGCTTGTCTTCACCCTCCTAGAATCAGGGACAGTACAAAAGTGATGGGGAGAGTCCTAATGGAGGGGATGGGCTAACTGGCTACTACTGCATTGCGAAGGGGATAAAAATGGGCAAAAACTTAGAAATAAAATAATAAAAAACAACAAAAAGAGCTATACTGATCTCAACTGTCCACAAAACAATGTTCCAACTCGCAAACTTCAGACAGACTTTGCTAGATCCCTGTTCTTTAAATAAAACATGGCACCCACTCACACCTGACTGTCATCATACTGACTCAAATTTCACCTACTTTTGTCACTCACAGACATGTAATTTTGGATCATTTTAGTCAATAAATAAGTGACCAAGTCTAATATTTTGTCTCATTTGTTTGATTTGGTTCTTTTTATCTAGTTTTAGGTCAAATTTATGTTTCCCAAAATATCAAGCACCACTGCACATTGACCAGAACCATTCATGTTTGCCCTTTTAGCATCACTTAAACCAAACAGGGGGTCATCCAAGTATATACACTGTCGTCTTTCTCTACCTCAGTTGTAACTGTAGATGGGCCCACCTCTGAAATGAAAGCCGTTTGGTTGAAGAGGAGAAGGGCTGAAATTAGCGTATGGATTTTTGGAAGGTTTTAGGGAACACAGAGGATGTGAGTTGGGTGTCTCTGCGAGGTCGTGTTACAGGGTCTATCATTACCACCTCAGATACACAGGATACTTCTTATATAACTGAGTTCACTTTAGATCTTACAGGATCCTACGTCGTCGCTCCGCTGGGTTTTGTCCCCCTCTATTGGCTTCAGGCCCTGATGTACAGTACAGTACAAGCCAGACATGCCATTTCTGTGAAATATACATTATTGTAAATACAGTTATACATTAAGACAGAAAGACTGGACTGTTCTGAACAGTGTTTATGTTCATAATTTAATTCAAAAAGGTAGACTATCATATTTTATTCATTACATTGTGATATTTCAAGCCTTGTTTGTTATAATATTGATCAGTATGGGTTAAAGTCACCAAAGTCAACATAGCCGAGATTTTAGAGCACTTCATGCTTCCATCTGCTGACAAACTTTATAAAGATGCCCATTTCCTTTTCCAGCAGCTGCCCACAGTGTCAACTACTACTACTGACCATCATATTCCTGTGCTTGATTGGCCAACTCATGAGCTATAAACCACACTAATCAACATAAAAACAAACCAAAAAGTGATGTTACTTAATGTGTAATGAATATAAAATATTAACTGGTTCAATTTAATTGTTCACAACAGTGGTGATAGGAACCAGACGTCTGCTTCTGAAAGCTACCTCACAGAGAGTTCCTCGAGTTACAAATACAGACTGATGCCTGAAGCAATTTTGCACAGACATTTTGAGATCAGCTCATATTTGGACAGTATGTAAAAAGGCTATTTACAAATGTAGATATTATGTCTTTTGGTTCATATCACCTCCGCTGTAACATGTAGCCAAATTAATAGTAAAGTTTATCTACAGTGCACAATTTTGCATCACAACACTGCTGGTCTGAGGGTGACTCAAATATTTTACTTTCACATTCAAAAACAATTCCAGGCTATTCAATAAAGACTTGAGGGATCCATCCATCCATTATCTTATCTGCATATCAGATCCTGATCAGGGTCACAGTGAGTCCCTTACCCCTTCTCTGGGGGAAGGGCATTACAGGCTATACTCGAGGGGTGTTAAACTGTATCCAGGGTATGAAATAAGGGTTAAGGGTCTATGAATTTGGCGGTGCTAGAGATGTAAATCTTATACATAATCAAAAGGTATGTCGAGTATTTTTGATACATGATGATGATAAATATCTATATGTCTATACAAATCAGTTTAATATTATTTACTGTGCATGTAAGGTAGAGCAAATTAAAATTTTAATTAAAAACATTTTGGATAATCTTTACTTTTTATAATAATAATAATAATATATAAAAAAAATAATTATGATAAAATAATACATATAAAATACAATAATAAAAATTTTATTTAAAAAATTAATATCAATTATTAATATAATAATAATAATAATAATAATAATAATAATAATATATAAAAATAATAATAAATAAAAAAATATATAAAATAATAAATATAAAATAATTAAATAATATTTTTTTTATTTTAAAAATAATGTTAATTAATAATAATAATAATAATAATAATAATAATAATAATAATAATAATAATAGCTGCCTGTCTGCAGTTTGATAAAGATCACATGGACAAGCCAGAAGACTACTGGAATATTGTTTTGTGGATGGATGAGACCAAAATAGTTTTTTTTTTTTAATGAGAAACATTATATTTGGAAAAAGGACAATGCATTGCAGCATAAAAACTTTATTCTATCTGTGTAACATGGTGGTGGCAGTATCATGGTTTGGGCCTGTTTTGCTGCATCTGGGCCAGGAGATCTTGTCATCATTGATGGAACAATGAATTCTGAATTATATCAGATAATTCTAAAAGAATATAAAGGACATCTGTCTGTGAGCTGAATGTTACGAGAATGTGGGTCATGCAGCAAGACAACGACCCTAAACACAGAAGTCATTCCAAAGAATGGTTAATGGCTAATGTGCAAGACTAATCAACAATTATTGGAAACTTTACGTTATTGCAGTTCTGCATATCTGATATTTATGTGGTTCTTTATATCTACTTTTTGGACAATCTGATGACGTTGTGGTCACATTTATGCAGAAATAAATACATTTCTAAAGGGTTCCCTACCACTGTCAGAAATAACTATATGTTGCCATCCATCAGAGCAGAAATTGATCTGTACATGTTCGTTACACAGCGTGAGAGAAATGTGACACTGCCAAAACAGATTAATATGGTGTCCTATTACTACGGTTCTGTCCCTTTAAGCCCTTGCAGCCCTCCACACCCTCCACCTAGGCTAACAGTAGCCTGCTGTAGACGTGCTGACAGCTAACTAAGTCCTCCACACTGACAGTACTGTGATCCACACTGGAGAACACACTCCGGTGGGAGGGACACTGTGCTACTACAAATTCACCTGTTAACTTTTTTGGGATCCCAGCATATACAGGTAAGATTTACAGGTGTCATTGTTTTAGTCATGTTGGTGGTTTTTTTGTGTAATACACTTTAATGAAAATATGCTTTGATGTATCCAGGCTTTAAGGCTTTAGGAACTGTGTGCTGGTGAATTGCTTTAACCCATAACATGCCAAAGATTGGTACTTCTAATTTGTACTGCAGGGGGTCTTCTATCAAGAGATGTTTGTTTTGTTTTGGGGGTAAATCTGTTATGAGGGAACCATGTTTTTCAGATATGACCATGATGGTAATACCATGGTTCAGTATATTGGGATATCGGTAAATCGTATAATGGAACTACAGTGGTAAAACTACAGTAATACAAAATCAAGATTACTACTAGTTTATCTGGGAAATACAACTATATATAGAGAGAAAAATTGTGGAATTACTCTTAAAATTAGCAGATACTGTGCTATTGAAACTGAAAGCATTCTGACTGTAAAGCACCCACCCAAGGGATGTGGCTTTGAAAATAAGGTTGGGAACCAGCTCAGAGGTCCACTTAAAACCCACACAAAGCCCACAAAACACAACTGTAGCTGTCATACGGTTCCTCAGCTCTGCACCAACACCTCAAAAAATAGAAAATGGAAGTCAATTTTCCTTCTTCTCTAAATGTTACTTTTATCTGTATGGAATCCAATTTCTACCACTTAAAATAGTCATTTTTAAACATGTTTTAAATGTGTTTTTGTTCCTAATTAATTAAACTGTTATCTCATTATTTCACTCTTATATCAGCAATCTCATTATTTTAATATGCTGAATTATTATTTTGAGATGCTAAGTCACTGTTTTTAGATATTATCTCATTATTTGAGATATTGAGTAATTGATACTAAATCATTATGAGACATTAAGTAATATTTTTATGAACTCATAATTTGAGATAGTAAGTCATAATTTTGAGATATTAAGTCACTATTTTACATGTTAACTCACTGATGGAGATACTGAATATTTCATTCTACATCATTATTTTGAGCTATTACATCATCATTTTGAGATATTGAGCCACTATTCTGAAATATGAACTCATTAATTTGAGATATGATAGTATTTTGAGATATTAAGTCACTATTTCAGATCCAAATCATTATTTTGAGGTACTCACTATTTTGATATGTGATATCTCAGAAATAATGACTTCATACCTTTAAATAATGACTTAGAATATCAAATAATATCACATCTCACAATATTGACATAGCAATTCACTTAAGAATCAATCAAACAACCAATAGCTGGATAAAAAACAATGAAGTCAGGCAGAAATGGGCTTCCATAAATCAGTGTTGTTGAGTGTCAGCATGGCGTCATGTAAAGAAAAGTTGAAAACCTTTTTTATTAATTTTTTTCTATCCAAGATAAGCTTTGTCGTATAATCTGTAGTGATAGTGACTGGCAGAGTGTGTGGTGTTCAGTGTTATTGCTCTGTTTGTGCCACACTTCTGCTGGAGCTTCTTTATCCAAACACATCAAGCTCAGCTCAGTCATTTTGATAATTGAGGAAGCTGACGGACGATACCATTCTTGCAAACGGGAGGTGAGGACTGTCGTGTAATGTTCACAACGGGGCTGTTTGATAATAAAAGTGAATTGAACTGCACGTAACTACATATAATATATATTTATACATGTCTTAGTATTTATAAGCTTAATTAAATAGCAAAACAGTGTCAAAATGAAACCGACTCCCCCCTCCGCCCAATAGTTGCCGTGCCCTCAGTATCGGTATGGGTGTGGTAATCGCAGTGGGTGAATTTTCAGAAATCTCGTCAATTTTGGCGCCTGTAAACTCAGTTTTTGGACAAATAAGAGCGATATAAACATGAACAAAGGTCTTCTCTTTAAACTGAGCATGATTACAAGGAGCTAAACGGACTTGTTTTTCAGTATTTTCTCTCTGGAGTTGACACAGTAAGGTTTCCCTTCAAGCCTTTTAGCGCTTAGCTTAGCATAGTCAGGCTAGCTGGTTTGGTAAAGAGTTGCTGCTAAAGCTACTTATGTTTTCCGTTTTGTGATTGTTAAAGAGAGAGGCATGAACTCTGTTTACTTAAAATGCTGTTTCTGGTCGTATTGGGTCTTTTTTCATTTTTAAAGCAGTGCAACATGTGGTTTAACCTGTACTCCGGCTAATGGCTAATACAGCCAGTTAAGCTACATTATGTATCACGTCTTTCATGTAAACACTGAAGATGTAGATAAATTAGACTTATTAAATCAAATGTCTGCAGAGTCTGTACGTTTGTGTAATATCTGAATGACCTTCATCTTTATTTTTATTATAGAAGAACGTTCCTGCCTCTTAAAATAATAATGAAAATGTACTAATAATTGTTTTATTATTTAGTGGCTTGCCAAGTCAGTATTTTGAGATACGAAGTCGTTATTTATGAGATACCACGTTGTTGTTTTTGGGACACGGAGTAATTATTTTTTAAGATATTAAATCGTTAATTTGAGATAATAAGTCATTGTTCTTGACAATACTGAGTTGTAAGTTTATGAAATACTAGGTAGTTATTTTGGGGACACTAAATCGTTACGTTTGAGATATTAAACCATTATTTCTTGAGAAAATAAGTTGTTACTTTTGAGATATTAATTCATTAGTTTGAGAAGTTATTCTTGAGGTACGGAGTCATAATTATTGAGCTACTAAGTTCTTATTTTTTGGACACTAAGTTGTTCTTGAAGTTGTTATTTAAAATATACTAAGTCGTTATCTCACCTCAAAATAATGAGAAATCGGCTCAAAACAATAAACTTACTCAAAATAACGACTTGGCAATTTACTTAATAATGAAAATAATTAGGTTCTGTTTTTTAATATAAGTGGCTGGAATGGGCTTCTATATTTGACCAATATTAGCTACTTCTGAGTCACTACTGATGGTCAAATGTAGGATTATCACTGGGATTTGCAGTTTATGTCAGATTAAAAGAGGCTGCTTTTACTTTACTGCTGGATTAGAGGTAATTCAGCTTTTGCGTAGGCCACACAATTTGACTTCTTTATCCGGATTGGGGAGGGTTTATCAAGCTTTGTTCACCGAAACCACATGTCTTTAAATGGCATATTTGTAAAATTAGCTCAGATTTTCAGCAAATGTGTTTTAATTTTTGTGAGCTTGTATCACCCCCCCCTTGTAAAATGGTTTGTGAGGGTTGGGAGCAGCTCTCTTCCTGTTTTTGAGACATTGCAGCATTGTGGTTCCTTAGAAACTTGTGCTAAAGTGAACAGAGCAGCTGCCACACATGATGATACTGGTTCCCAATGGCTGAAATACATTTACTATACAGTTGGAGGGGGAATCCCATGTTGTGTCAAATTTTAGAAAGGTCACCAAAAGATAGCTTTAGCAGCTTGCCTTGTTGCCAGTCCTCAAATTAGGTCTTTTTGTGGATATGTTAGCAGAGGTGTAACATTGCATATTTTGTTTTTCACTATTTTATATATAAAGCTCTGGACAAAAATAAGACCAATGAGCAGTGTCTCTAATTTCACTATTTTATAGGTCTGTGTTTCAGTAAAATGAATGCTTTAGTTTTATTCTATAAACTACTGACATTTCTCCCAAATACCCATCTTAAAATATTACTATTTTGTATTTATTTACAGAACATGTCAACTGGTTCTTTTTAAACTGGGGAAGAACTGGTGAATTTTTCAAGCTCTCCACCAGTCTTCTCATTACTGCAGGTTCACTTTATGATCCTTTTGATTGCATTCCTGAAGTTTTAAATGGGGCTTTGGTCTGGAGATTGAGCTTCAGATTTGAAGTGGTCTCTTAAATATTTTACACATATATGAAATATATGTAATAATAACTGATAGTACAAACATTAATGTAAATAATAATCGTTATGATAAATGCTAACTATTTTGAGATGTCATTGTTAAGGCGTGAAGTCGATACATTTAATTATCGCAATATTATGTTTTGTGTTACTGTAATTTCTTGAACACTATTGATTTTTCAACTAATAGTTTACATGTAAAGATTGTCAGATAAATGAATAAGTACAATAGGTACAATGGATATGGATACATTGGATGAATATGAATTCCTTAACAGTGGTTCATTTTGTTTTTTTTTTTAAGCCCCCGGCCACTAGAGGGCAGTGTAGTAATCTATCTTCAGTTGGCCGACTCTTCCATTCAAATGTAAACAAGTAGTGCAAAGTGCACAGCGTTCCTAAATCTAGATTTAAAAATAATCTAAATGTATCTCCTTACTTCCAGTATTGTAACCCCTGTCATAATACATATCGTATCGCCAAGTTTTTGTTGATAGATGCTGTGTCTCTTATCCTTTTAGCTCAATTAATACAATTTTTTTTTTCAAACCAATCATGTTCTTGCATGAAATTATGATTGTATAAACCAGTGAACTAAAACAAACCAGTGAACTTATATAAACTTATAAAGAATACAGAAAGCTATGCATGTCATGACTACTTGTGAACCTCCTAAAACTGAAATATTAACATCAGCATGTAGAATTCACAATGAAAATATGATGAATAGCTTTATCTGTGTTGATGCTTGAGTGGTGTAGACAGTATTAGTAAAAATGTAGAAGTATTACTATTAAAATAGTATTTTAAGACATTTTTCTTCAAGATTATACAATATCTTGTTTTTATGTCTTTTTTAAAAAAAGTTTTGCCTAGTTTTTAGTTCTTATTTAAAAAAAAAAAAAAAAAAAAAGCTTTCTTAGAAGTACTGATGATACCATTCACATACTCAGGAAAGCTTGGTCATTGTGTTATTTGTCATGATGACAATAAAATATCATGTTGCCGACTGAAATTTGTATGTAGAAAGCCCTGAGTAAAGATGAATCTGGGTTGGTCCTTGAAGAAAACTTGCACTGGTGTATTTTGGGAGGGTCAGACTGCTTCTGTGAGGCTTTACCAAACATTGCTGCCCAACACTTAAAAAAAGAGTATAGAGGCTGGACCAGCTTGGCAGTTCTCCAGTTGTCTGTGGTCACAATTAAGGTTGAAATAGTATTGAAAATGGGTAATGTGTAGTATTTTCATAGTGCTGAACCTCCTCTCTAACATCCACTGCATTTGTAACATTATACAAGAGAAGCAATTGACTTCTATTATAAGTATGTTTTCTTAATGCAGTGAAATGAGTTGACCTTATTGTCTGTGGTGGTCAGCTATATGCTTCAGATTAAAGATTAGGTTGTAAGACTCTGGAGCATCGCTTTAATGTGTTTGAATATTTGCTTTTGGTTTGTTCCTTTGTAGGCCTCTGTGTTGTATCAGAGTGAGAAGAGCAGTGAAGTCCAAGGCGGAGGACCATGAGCGAGCTGGAGCAGTTGCGGCAAGAGGCCGAGCAGCTCCGCAATCAGATCAGAGTGAGACCACCTTAGTCTTTTATCCCCCTGACCCTAGCCTTTCACAGTCTAAAAGCATATGCTGCAGCCTACACCTAAATGTTATTTCAGCTAGGTATTAACCTCTGGAGTCGGCTCTCCCGTCGGCGGCATATTAACAAAATTCCGCAAAAACACTTGTATAACTGCGAGATTTTATCCTAGAAACAAAATAAAACATACCCCGGAAACCTTAAAGGGTCTACTTTTCAAATATATATTGAATCGAAATAAATTTTTAGATTCTTGTGAGAGAAGCTTAAATAAGCAGAGACACGTCTGTGAGAATGAGGCAGACAAGCTGCGCATATTTTCCCGCCAAGAGATGGATGCTGTCATTCATATGATAATAACATGGTAATTCCAGACATTCCTTTGGTGGGTTACAGCGGCCAGGAATCTGTGGAATGTTGACAAACAAAGCCTCTCAGCTGAGGTGATGTTGAACAATAGACCTGTCCTAAGTGTTTCACACCTATCTCATAAATATTCAGTGTAGGGTTAGTGGCTGAATGAAAACGGAGTGTCACCTCACATTTGTTAATCTTTACAAATAAAACCACATAAAATTTCTGAAGACTGTAATAACTATTTTAAAACAGACATATATGTTTATTCAGTTCTGAGCTCAGAAGTCTTGGCTAGAAATGTTTAGAATGTTTTTTTCCACAATATATCAGCACATCTGAAAATAGTTGGAAAGTTAAGAGCAGATTTAATCAAAATATGGATTTGTGACACTCTTACTGTTTTGACACTGTTGTTGTTAAGTTTGTGCTGAACAAAAGCCTGTGTAACAGTTTAGAAAAAAATAATTTAGATGGGTGTAAATGAAATACCCTCAGACTCCAGAGGGTTAAAAGATGAGATATTTGATGTTTGAGCATCACAATTGTAATTGTTATAATCTTTCTTCAGCCATTAGACTCTTCCACTTCAACTCTAATTAGCATCAGAATAATTGTCCATTGACCACTGAAATATTCCTTTTAACCAAGTCTCGCTTCTGAGTTTTATCCTGAGCTTCTAAGTAAATCCTGCTTTATGAAATACCACATGTTTGTACACTTGGGCAGGTGAACACCTGCACTGACCCAGGGATATCCTAATGATGTCACAAAGCAGCTTTACAGAGTTCCAGTAGTAATTGTAGTTGTAGTTGACCAGTCAGGTCAGAGTGGGATTGGGTGTTTGCTTAACACTAGAAGCGCGGATGCTACGAAAATTTTCGTCAGGAGAAAATCCCCCGCTTGGCCCGCCACCCTGCTAGAGGACGATTAGCGTCGTATTGATATGCTAATTACATGACAAACTCTCCAGAGCAAAGTGAGGGAAACCAGTTTCACAGAAAGACACTAAGAATACTATATTATATTTTACAATCAAACGAAACTCACAGAGAAAATGTATTTATTTATTTATTTTAGATCATTTTTAGAGATTTATTTATGCATTGCCGTCTCCAGGGCAAAGTTAGGGAAATATCTCAGAATCTCAGTCCAGATTCACAGAAAGACACTGAAAATACTATATTATATTTCAAAATGAAACGAAACTCACAGAGAGAACGTATTTATTTATTTATATATTTTAGATCGTTTTTTTATGCATTGGAATCTTCAGGGCAAAGCCACGAAAATACTCGTCAGCAAAACACAGCACCAGTCTCCAAGGGCAAAGTGAGGGAAATATCTCAGAATCTCAGTCAAGATTCACAGAGAGACACTGAAAATACTATATTATATTTTACAATCAAACGAAGAACACAGAGAAAATGTATTTATTTATTCATTTTAGATCGTTTTATTTCAAAACTAAACAAGTAATTGTTTATTTTGGTCTCTGGGAAAGTTATTCTGTCTTATTTATGATAAATAAATGTATAATAAACTATATTTCGTTTCATTTCCCTGTTATCTAACGAAATAAAATACAATGGATTATTTTTGCTTTACATAGACACTGAAACTAACTGTAATATATGAGCCTAAACCCTGTGGGGGATGATATCCTAGCAATAGTTAACATAACAATAGCTGGCTGATAGCCCACAAGAGTGAGAGGGACTTTTCAGAAATTCCTCAGAATCTCAAAAAACTTCAGAAATTTTTAGAAATTAGTATTACAAAAATGTTTTACACAAGAAGTGATCTTAAAGCTTTGTTTTTTTCTTTGTAATCCTTTACTGATGTTTGAATAATTCACAAACAAATAGAACTGAGCACCCAGTTTCTGTCCTGCTGAAGAGCGCCGCCTTGTGGCACAAATCTGAGTTGTGTGATTAACCTACATAAAGTCCCTTTGGTGCTGTGCAGCCAATTTCTGAGACAAAAAATGTAAACGCTCAAACTTTTTATTTTTTTTTATTTTTATTACAAATCGCACATTCTGCTGATGTCTCTCTTTATTAAAACTGTAAAAAATACTCTTCGTTTAAAGCATCAAAGAGTTTTTTGGATGTCTATAAAATTGTCATTTGTAGTTTTTTCAGATTTATTTATGCATTTGTGGATCTGTCTTCCGTGTGAATACAGTATTCCATTGTAACAGAATAATTGGCCAAAGGTCCAACTATACACACTATCCAGCTAACTACCTACATAATCTGACTTTCTGTTTATTGCAGGATGCCAGAAAAGCCTGCAGTGACTCCAGTTTGTCCCAGGTAAGCAAAAAGCAGCCCTTGTTTAGGCTCTTTTTTTTTTCCATGCTGCCCCACTTCGTCTTGTCATGCACTCGGTCCATGGAGATTCCCACTCATCTGTGCTGCGAGCCCAGCACAGACATGCAACACTGCAGCTAACCTACATGCCCAACATGCTCTTAAGTGCACTGAAATATTAAACACCCTCCTGCATGCCATGGTCTCCATCAAAGTTTAAACATCATCTCATGCCCCGCTGCTTTGGTGAATTTTATAATTTGATAATGATTTATGTCCCCCCCCCCCCCCCCCATCTTTTGACCAAGAGTTTATATATCAGAAATGTAAAGCATGAAATATATTTTATATATTTTTATATATATATATATATACCAGGCTCTGGGACTTTTATTTTGAAAATATGGCTTATCAGGTTGTTGTCAAAGCTGTACATTTGGGCCAAAACAGTACATTTTTAGCATCATTTATAAATTTCAGCACTACAGCTCCACCCCTCGTATACCTTGCATGACTGCTAGTTACTTATGATGATGCCTTTGACTTTATTTCTCTTCTTGTCTGGGTAGATCACAGCTGGGCTGGATTCGGTGGGTAGGATCCAGATGCGGACGAGACGAACCCTCCGAGGCCATTTAGCCAAAATCTACGCCATGCACTGGGCTACAGATTCCAGGTCAGTGGATAGAGAGAGATGGAGGGCTGAACAGAAGGTTTGGAGTAGAGTGGGAGGATGGGTGGGTTCCCTCAGAGAAACCCTGCAGGTCTGTCAGTGTACACTCGATGAATAATACAGCAGCCCCCTCACAACTCAATGGTGTCCTGAGATTATGCTGGCTGCCTCCTGCTCTCCCTCTCTCTCTCTTTCTTTCTGTCTGTGTATCTCTCTCCCTTTCCTCCGCCCTTCCTTATCATTTCCCTTCCTGCGTCTCTACTCATGCTTAAAGGGTGGGTGACAAGCAGTTGTTCAATTGAATAAGTCTCTTTTGATAGTTCATTTGTGTCTGTGGGGGGAAAAATTTATTTAGAGGTTTTAAATGTCATCTACACATACATCCTGCCCGACAGGGGCTGTAATTAAATTAGCATTTAGTAAGGCATCTGTCTAAGCTCTACTTGTTTGGTATTTCTCAAAGTAATTAGTAAGAATGCTACCTTTTTTCTGTTGTAGGCTACTAGTTAGTGCCTCACAAGACGGCAAACTCATCATCTGGGACAGCTACACGACAAATAAGGTGAGTGCAGAGACAGGCTATTCATTA
The DNA here is from genome assembly GCA_036984385.1 of Crenuchus spilurus. Classification (NCBI taxonomy): domain Eukaryota; kingdom Metazoa; phylum Chordata; class Actinopteri; order Characiformes; family Crenuchidae; genus Crenuchus; species Crenuchus spilurus. The sequence goes on from BRDA01005265.1 coordinate 37,669, forward strand.
TGCACAACAAAGAGACCTCGGTGAAGCCCACTGTCTATCTCGTACACATCTACTCTCATGAAGCAGATGATTAAAGGGGACGTATTATGAAAAGCTCACTTTTTCAGTGTTTTTGCACATACGTTTGAGTGGAGTGCCTACCAACTCTCTCTCTTTAAGCATCATTTTTTAAGCTCTGTCCTTTGGTCTCTGGTGGCTGCTGTGCTTTCAGCAAAGACACCGGGACGGGCTGGCATGACTGATGACGACAGAGCTTAATGTTCATTGGCTAGTTGGAAGTGAGCAGTGCCTTAGTTACAATTAAAGAAACAGACACTCAAGTCTGTAGTTCTGAAAAGGTCTGGAAAACAAGTGAGACGGAGATGTTTTGTGGGGCTGTGACTGGATTTTTTAAACAGTAGTTTGGAGGATTAATGTGGTAAATGTTATGGGACAGGTTCTGTGTTCCTAGGTTTTGATGGTTTATCATGGCACAGCATTACAGGACGTCGTGCACTAAGTAATGTTCCTAAGTAAGATGCCCAGGGAACAGTTTTAATAGTGTTGAGGGGATAAAGGGGTATAATATGTTCTTTTTAAGAATCACATGGCTTTTATTCTCATTTGTATAAGCTTTATAGATCCTGGACTAACCATAAATCAATCAGGTCAATCAAACCTTTATTTATATAGGACTTTTCATACAAGTCAGATTGAAGTGATTGACAAGAAAAGATTATATATATAAAAAAAAAAAAACAAATTATATAAACAGGGGTGCACATAATCTTTTTTTGGTCTAGTTCTCAAAGGAGCACCTACAGACGTTGCTTGGTGCTCACCTTTTACAATGCTCGAAAATACTACAAGCATTGATCATCACTAACCTCCTGACATCCACTGTTTGTAGCCATGCTATCTCCTGCAGCCATTTTTAAGCAAATACTCTTTTTTACCTTCAGTCTCAGTCTGGCGTTTCTTTGGAGGTGGTGGAATACCAAAGTAATTACTTAATAGCTTGTTTCTTGGACATGAATTGGTGGAAATCTTAAAACCAGTGAAAAAATAAGCTAGTACTAGTTATCAATTAACTACTCTCTTGACCCCGCCTATGTTACCGTCAGGGTTGCCAGATCCATCAAAATTATTCAGCCAAAAGTCAGTCTAAAACCCGCCCTTCAGAAGCTTAAACTAGCCCAAAATATATGTCTGTCACACGTTTGAAGCAAATGGCAAAACAACTAAGAGTGTTCGACTTAGTATTTGTTTATAAGGGATTTATTATCAGTCCATCAAACCTTTTTCTTTATTCCAGTCCTTGCAATTATACCACCTCCCGTATTTCCCCATTTACCGTATTAGCTAGCTCTCGCTCTCTCTCTCTCTCTCTCTCTCTCTCTCTCTCTCTGCTGTCTTTCCTTATATTATATTCTCTTTGTTGTTATTGTTGTATTCACACTTCTTTAGTGTCAACTTTGTACACGTTTGCCCGCCATGTTGGAGTAATATCCTAGGCAACCGTCTGCTGCAATTTTTAAAAGTTACCCAATAAAACGCATCCCGCCACCCTTGAAGTTCACCCGCGAGTGGATTTTCAACAAAACTATTTGGCGTGAAAACCGCAAACCTGTCAACTTCGGTTACCATGGCCAACCATAATCAAGTAAATGGTGCGCAAACACGCGTCACGTTGTAATTAGGGCTGCCACGATTAGTCGACTAGTCACAATTATGTTGACTATTAAAATAGTCGACAACTAATTTAATAGTCGATGTGTCGTTTTTGTTTTTGTTTTTACTTTCGTTTTCTCTCCAAACTGCTGTGTACTCACCTTTTACTGCTGCGTCTTCCTTTCTGTCCTTGACGCACATGCACAGTAGTGATAACCGGGGTAGCCCGTGGATGACGTCACAGGACGTTATATACAGACAGGCTCAAAAGAGTACCCGGCGACGGAGCTCAAGAGTTTGGCCAAGATCATTTTAAGAAAATGGAAGAGAAACGTGTGCAATGCAATATCTGCAAGGCAGAACTTGCCTTCCACGGCAGCACAACTGTGATGCACGAGCACCTGAAAAGGAAGCTGTTGTGCCTGATTGTGACAATGATGAAGAGGGACCGTCATCTCGGTAAGCTAAATTGCTAGTTAGCTGCTAAACAGATTACTTGCTGCTTACTCGTTATTTATAGCTGTAAAAGTGAACATTAGTGATGACGATTTGATTCATCAGCCTTAGAACACATTCATGTGTTTTCTGTAACGTTATAACAGTCATGTGTTTGAATAGGAATGCTAATGCTAACGTTTCTAACATTGTTTCAGTGCTATGTTTACACTTTATGCTAAACAATTGTTTGTTGCAACAAGCTGCATATTTCATTAAAGGTTTAATGAACTATGATCTTAATTGTTTTTATTTTTAGTTAGCATATAGCTGAAATCTAATGACGGTTATATAATAACAGCTGCATTCTAGTGCGATAAGCTGTATGTTTTATATTCAATCAATGTATGACCCGATTAGTCGACTAATCACAAAAATAATCTGTGATTAGTCGACTATAAAAATAATCGTTTGTGGCAGCCCTAGTTGTAATTCACGTTGCGCATCGTTAATTTTGACCACGCATGCGCACCTGCGCACCACTTATGTGCATCCCTGTATATAAATAAGAACTGTAAAAACAATAAAAATAAGTTAAATGAAAAAAATATAAATTAAGCGTAAAATGAAAGTAAAATTGAAAGTTTTATTTATTGCAAATTTTAACAGATATAAAACAAGACTTCAACATATAAACAAGAAAGTATCAAAGAAGAGATTAAGCAAAATTGATCTTAATGAAATATAAAAGTGTATATAGAGTATATAAAGAAAATAAAACAAAATAATAAAACATTTATATATAATATAATTGTTATATTAATTAAATTTATTATTTAATATTTGTTATTCATTATTGTAAAACACTACATAAAAGCCAGACTGAATAGGTAAGTTTTTAATTTGGATTTAAATACATTAATATTTTCAGCTGATCTCAGCTCTACAGGGAGGCTCTTCCAGTATTTTGGAGCATGGTGGTTAAAAGCAGCATCACCAAACATTTTTGTCCTGCTTTGAGGAACAACTAAAAGAGATGCACAGGACGTTCTGAGACACCTCCCTGGTTTATAAAATGAAAGCGTATTTAATATGTAGACTGGTGCAAGACCATGTACTGCTTTATAAACCAATAAAAGAACTTTTAAATCAATACGATAACTAACATGTAGCCAGTGTAGTGACTTTAAAGTAGGAGTAATGTGCGCTCTCCTTCTGGTCTTAGTCAGCACTCGAGCGGTTGATTTTTTTTATTAATTGAAGTTTGTTGGTTTAGTTTTTGGGAGACCAGATAGGAGAGCATTACAGTAGTCTAACCTGCTTGTTATAAAAGCATCAGTCCTTCTGTGTTGCTCAGAGAGAGAAAAGACCTCACTTTAGAGATGTTCTTCAGATGATAAAATGCTGTTTTTGCGACACCTGGATCATGAGCCTTGAAATTGAAATCCGAGTCAAAGGTCACACCTAGATTTCTCACCTCTTGACTGGAATGAAGTCCTAGTGTGTAAAGACGTGTGTTTGCTTTCACATTTTCTAAAACGCTTTATGCAGATTTCCTAGATGATTTCATTTGATTTAGTGAATTGTGTATATTTATTTTACACACTGCCAGGTAACTTATACAGGAGTACAGAATCATGCAACTTTATATTATACAAAGTTATCTTGTCAGGAATATTTTCATATCCAGCTCTGATTTCACTTGAATGGAGACAATTTCAACTGCTTGTGTCCTCACATTCTTTACAGTTCAGAGTAGAGCTGGGCGATAAAACGATATTGATTTTTATCACGATAATTTTTCCCTCGATGACGATGATAAGCCGGGACAATAGAATTCGATAAGCATTAACGTTCGTTTCTATTTCACAGCTAAGCAGCTTGACAGTGAGAGAGCGCGAGGTCGCTGTGTGCTTGTCTGTTTGTGTGAGGAGGGAGGGGCTCATTGTGTGTGTGTGTGTGTGTGTGTGTGTGTGTGTGTCAGCCGGAGTACTAGCTAGCATTAGCATATTAGCTTGGCTCTCTAGCCTGTTATTTTGGAGTGGCTGTGGCCGACAGCAATCATTGTAAGTTTCAACAATAAAGTGACGACTGAAAACGTCTTTCTCGTCCATCCTTTCAACGCGTCCAGCCGGAAGCTACAATATTATGTTGTGGCAATAAACATTTTAATATATTAAACAGTAACATTTCATGTATTTAGTCTGATGTTTTTAGAAAGATGTTTAAAACTATGACAGTGTTAGAAAATTTAATATCGTGATAATTATCGAGATTGATCAATATAGGAAAATTTATTGTGATAAAATTTTTGGCCATATCGCCCATATCTAGTTCAGAGTCATACACGTAATCAAAAACTGATGATAAATTGCCATATAAATAATTGCAGTGGATGATTTCATTGTCTTATTTTGTCCATTGTAAGCAGTTATGTAGATACACATAATAATAATAATAATAATAATAATAATAATAATAATAATGTACATGCCTACACTGGCCCATTTAACTGATCAGCTGTCTTGCTTCCTGTCTGTCCTTGTCAGTAGTACCAAACTGACCACAGATGTAACTCAAATAAACCAACCAACCACTGCCCTGTAAAGCTTTAATGACATCAGCATGTAAAATGTTTTTCATAATACCCAGCACAGTTCAATTTTGTCTGTTTTCTTGTATTTACATTTATCACAACTGATAAAAATTCACATTCTGATGTGATAATCTTACTTATGTAAAAATCGACAGCCCAAGCCAGCTGAATTTTTTTAATACGCGATTACTAATTCAAAAACTGTTGTGAATTAGGATCTTCGTGTATTTTAATGGACATGCCTGTGCTTAAAATGTGCCAATTATATTTCCAGATCCACGCCATTCCCTTGCGTTCATCCTGGGTGATGACTTGTGCCTATGCTCCTTCCGGAAACTATGTGGCCTGTGGAGGCCTGGATAACATCTGCTCCATCTACAGCCTTAAAACCCGCGAGGGCAACGTCAGGGTGACCAGAGAACTTCCTGGACACACAGGTAGAGATTTGGCTTTGTGCATTTAAAACTGGAAAACATGAGCTGCCACCTTTTTTGGTTTGGGAAGAGATAACAGTGCTGTAGTTGGTGAAATTTATCATTCTGACATCTTTTTCTTCCAATAAGGTTATTTGTCTTGCTGTCGTTTCTTGGATGATAGCCAGATAGTCACCAGCTCTGGAGACACCACATGGTGAGTCTGGCCTTACTGACCGACCTCTCGGCTGTAAACATTGAGAGAAGTTCATGGTCCCTTTTAAAGGAATGAATGCAAGATATTAATAGGGTTGTGTTTATTGGTTATTTTCAGTGAATCTCTTGTTTGTTTGATCTCTCCAAGCTGCCACCAAGAAGCTATGTTGCCCTCCGTTTCCTGTAGTGTTCCTCTAAGCTTTCAGAATGATCTGTGCATTATATCCTGTTTCCCCAAAAATAAGACAGTCTTATATTAATTTTTGCTCCCAAAGATGCGCTAGGTCTTATTTTCAGATGTCTTATTTTTCCACGAAGAAGAATTAACATTTATTGTTGAACAAAGAAAGAACATTTATTATGCAGAGAAAGAAAAAATAATAAATGAATATTACAGAAAATATTTACAGTTAAAGTGCTTAATGCAACTTCTCTTAACTTCATTCTGACACTTTATGAACATATTTGCTAAAACAAGTAAATATGCTTATAATCCACCTTTAGTGAATGTTTAAATTACTGAGCTACACGTCCAAACGCTAAAAAGTTAATGCAGCCACTGTTAGCTTAGCCGTAGTGCTAACATCTTAAGAGGAACAGCCTTTATCACTTTGACTCTTACCGGCTGCCTCTCCGGACTTTTCTGATATGACTTCTGTACAGTATGTTAGTCAGTCAGAACGCTGTGGAGGGATTTTTGGACAGTGGGCTTTGCAGGATGGTGAGTGTAAACTCCCCTTCTCTGGCCACAGCTCGCTGCGTGCTGCAGTACGTCTTTCTTCTTCTAAACAGCGTTCGATCCGATTGGTTCTTCCCGGTTTACTTTTTTTTCTTTCTCTATGGAAGGTATTGCAGCTTCCAGCCACCAGTGGGAGCATCACAAAAAACTTTGCTAGGTCTTACTTTTGGGGGAGTCCTTATATTTAGCAATTCAGCAAAACCTCTACTAGGTCTTATTTTCAGGGGATGTCTTATTTTTGGGGAAACATGGTATGTACACGAAATTGTATCCCGTCATCAGATAATTAAGAAATATCGTCATAGTTGCATGTGTCCAGTATTTGAAACTGAAATGTGATGTCATTCATTGTACACCAGAAGAGCAGAATGTTTAAATGACATTAGGAGTCAATGATATGCCACACTTGAAATTAAAAACACCCTTCAAATTGAAAGCCACACTTGCATTACAGCATCTGATCATCTTGACTGTATCTGAGTGGCTCTTTCTTCGGTTCCTCAGCGCCCTTTGGGATATAGAGACGGGTCAGCAGGCCACAGTCTTTACAGGCCACAGCGGGGATGTGATGAGCCTGTCTCTCAGCCCAGACTCCAGGACCTTTGTGTCCGGCGCCTGTGATGCCACCTCGAAACTGTGGGACATCAGAGATGGCATGTGTAGACAGTCCTTCACTGGCCACGTCTCCGACATCAACGCTGTCTGTGTGAGTAAAGGATACTGATGCCTTTTTGGATGTAATATGACATGACGTAGCCTTGTGTAAACATTCTAAGATGTTTAGATTCACATTTTAAAGTTTTGATTTGCCTCACTGTCCCATTATCTTGATAAAAGAATTGCTTATTTGGATTGTTTTATAAATATACAGTGGATCGCAGGTCATTTTGACTATGAAAGGAGGTTCCCAGTGATTTTATTTACCTCTGGATGCACCATGATTTTTTTTTATTTTATTTTAAATTTTTTTCCCATTTTCATTGTCTAAGAAAATTAGGTTGAATTGACTTTATTTTTATTTTTATTTGTTTTAATTAGCTAACTCTGAGCTCTTTTAGTAATTTTAGTCCTGTAAATAAGCTAATTTTTGTGATTTTACAGGCAGGTGTCGTGTCTTGTTGGATAATAAAAAAAAAAGAAGATTTTTGGCAGCTGCTACCTTTCCATATTTAGTTTATTAATGCGAAGAACCAGCAAAAACTTTCAAAAATCACAAACTTAATAATCAGTTTATAGTCTATTTGGTCTGGATGTAAGATCGTCTACTCAAAGTTCTACCTTTATGTGGAGGTAAAAGAAACGGAATAAATCAATAAAAAAGATCCCGGCTTATTACACAATAATAGTAAATGAGTGATTGAAGTCTAAATGAACGATGTATTAACTCGTAACGCAGACCGTCGTGTTCGTATAACCCAACAACCCTCCCTCTAAAAACTGATGCCACCCTGATAAACTAATCCAGTCCCAGTAGGGCTAAAAATAATGATCTAAAACTGAGACTGAAGCAGTGAGAGACGTTCAGGAAAATGAAATTAACACGTTAAGTCTTAAGTGCGAAGTAGTCAAGTTTTACCTCAAACACGTTAACCGTTAATCACGGTCTTCATTTCACAATTACTCATCTGAGACTTTGGTTTCTTTTTTGAATTGAGAATTCATCTCCTTTAGCGTGTGTCCCGGCTGTAATGTTAATTCCTCTGCTCCTCCAGTTCTTCCCTAATGGGAACGCATTCACGACCGGATCGGACGACGCCACATGTCGATTGTTTGACCTGCGTGCTGACCAGGAGCTGATGATGTACTCCCACGACAACATCATTTGCGGCATCACTTCTGTGGCCTTCTCCAAGAGCGGCCGTCTTCTGCTGGCCGGCTACGATGACTTCAACTGCAACGTGTGGGACACGTTGAAGGGAGAACGAGCAGGTTTGTGCATCAGCATCAACACTTTTATGCATTATGAATAGGTGTGTAATACTTTAGTGTTGAAATCTGATAAAACCTGAATATTTTCCCCCATATGTACACGTTTAATGTACATTAAAGTTAGTAAAATCAATCCATATATGCTAAGCTGCTAGTTTTTAATGCCACAATCTAATGAATAAAAATAATTTTATGTGACTCAACTCAACTTTATTTATATAGCATTTTAGGGCGTTTTCACACCAACACTATTTGGTCTGGTTAAAATGAACTCTGGTTCGTTTGCCCCCTTGGTGCGGTTTATTTCGTTCGCCTGTCAATACAGTTAAACAGCGGAATGGAGCCGTGACCCAGGACAGGTGAGTGACGCGAGGCAGTAGATGAACGCTGCGCATAAACAGCAACAGGACAGTGACAGTTTTAGCTCTTACTGTTGCTCCTGTAGTGTTTACTTTCCTGCTCGCGCGCCAGACAGCTCTGACCAATCAGAGGAGACAACATGTTCACGTGGTCTGTTGGGACGCATTTTGCTGCGTTTAGGTTTGTGCCTGTGTAAAAACAAACCAAATAGCGGGGGAAACGCTCCAAGTTAAAGGAACTGGGTCTGATTCGGACCAGAGAGACGAACTACCGGTGTGAAAACGGCCTTAAAAGCAGCCTCAGCTGAGTCAAAGTGCTGTACAGAGGATAAACAGAACCAAAAACTAAATCTGACACAAGTGAAAAACACACAAAGTAAAATGTAACACTAATAAAAGTAACTGACATACAAACCGGATTCCAAAAAAGTTGGGACA
>BRDA01005265.1:66210-79089 GCA_036984385.1 Crenuchus spilurus
GCTAATGTACTTTAACACTATTATATAACACCAACTACTCACACTGTAGCTACTACTGCTAATGTACTTTAACACTATTACAGTGGTATGAAAAAGTTTGGGCACCCCTGATCATTTTCATGATTTTCCTTTATAAATCATTGGTTGTTCGGATCAGCAATTTCAGTTAAATATATCATTTACCAGACACACAGTGATATTTGAGAAGTGAAATGAAGTTTATAGGATTTACAGAAAGTGTGCAATAATTTTTTAAACAAAATTGTTTAGTAGATCCTCCTTTTGCAGAAAACAACAGCCTCTAAACGCTTCCTACAGCTTCCAAAGAAAATCTGGATTTTGGTTGAAGGTTTGATGGTTTCCAAGCATGGACAGCCTGCTTTAAATCACACCACATATTTTCAATAATATTCAGGTTTGGGGACTGAGATGGCCACTCCAGAACATTGTACTTGTTCCTCTGCATGAATGCCTTAGTAGATTTTGAGCAGTGTTTAGGGTCATTGTCTTGTTGAAGTACCCGGCACAACTTCAACTTTGTCACTGATTCTTGATTGTTTCATTGTTCTCAATAATCTGCTGATATTGACTGGAATCCATGCGACACTCAACCTTAACGAGATTCCCAGTACCTGCACTGGCCACACAGCCACAGCATGATGGAACCGCCACCAAATCTGACTGTGGGTAGCAAGTGTTTGTCTTGGAATGCTGTTTTTTTCTGCCATGCATACCGCCCCTTGTTATGTCCAAATAACTCAATTTTAGTTTCATCAGTCCACAGCACCTTATTCCAAAATGAACCTGGCTTGGCAAACCTCTGTTTGCAGTGTGTGTGCAGCCTCTCCTTTTGCAAAGTGCGCTGAAGAGTTGAACGATGCACAGTGACACCATCTGCAGCAAGATGATGTTGTAGGTCTTTGGAGCTGGTCTGTGGGTTGACTATGACTGTTCTCACCATCCTTCACCTCTGCCTATCTGAGATTTTTCTTGGCCTGCCACTTCGGGCCTTAACTAGAACTGTGCCTGTGGTCCATTTCCTCACTATGTACCTCACAGAGGAAACTGACAGCTGAAATCTCCGAGATAGCTTTTTGTATCCTTCCCCTAAACCAATCTTTGTTTTCAGGTCATTTGATAGCTGTTTTGAGGTTCATATGTTGCCACTCTTCAGAGAAGATGCAAAGAGAAAAACTTGCAATTAGCCCCCTTAACCCTTTCTCATAATTGGATTCAGCTGTGCATTTAGGTCAAGGGTCAAATTTGTGTTCCCAAATTTATGCACCTGCCCAATTTTGTTTAAATAATTATTGCAAACTTTCTGTAAATCCTATAAACTTCATTTCACATCACAAATATCACTGTGCCCAAACTTTTTTTGCCCAAACACCAACTACTCACACTGTAGCTACTACTGTTAAGTGAATTTGTAGAGGCCTGTTGTAGTAACTCACTGTTGGACCTGCAGGCCACAGTTACTGCTGGTGATGTGAGAGATGGCCTGCAGCCTCTGGGTGGTATAATCCACAAACTGCTGCTTCAGGACTTTCTCTCTTGAGCTGTTGGTCCACGTCAGCTTCTCGTACAGATAGAGCAGGCCATAGAGACTTACCGCGAAAGCAATAATCCTCCAGCCCACAGAGCGCCACACCTGCCAAAATACAGACAGTTTATACTGCTTGTCCATTTTAGTGGTTCAATGAGTGCAGATGCATGATGATAACGTTATGGCTGATTGGTGTATACTAAACCACCCAACATTGCTGGACATCCAGAGTTAGACAACGCTTACCACTCCACCGACAACCAGCGCACTCATGGAGGCCCGAGAGGTGAGCGAGGCCAGTCCGCTTGCCACAGAGACCTCCTGCGCTGGGGTTCCCAGGGTTCCGGAGTGAGACGTGGCCTGTGGACCACCACAAATCACATCACATGTGACAATACAGGAAACACCTGCAAACCTACAGAAAGCACTAACGCAGGTCCTTTGAAACATCCCTGATTCAGTGTAAGCTATGCAAATAGAACATGAATCTTTTACCCTTAAGTTCTTGTCCAGGACAGTCAGCGCATGTGTTGCTTTAACCGGTCCTAGAAAACGGCTGACCAGTGCTGTCCAGCCCAAAGAGAACTGAAAGTCAATGTCCTCCTGGAAGTCTGCACAGAGGGCACTGAAGTTCAGCTCATAGGTCATCTCAAACTTCCTGCTCGGGATGTGCATGTGCAGCTGGCTTCGGGCAGCAGGGGGCAGCAGAGGACTGATAGTGTCTGAGGATGGACAGATATATAATCAGCCCTACTCACCATGTAGGTGCACTTTGTGGTTCTACAACTACAGACTTCAATGGTCAGGACCACCACTGAGCTCGGGATCATTCTTAGCACTACAGTGACTCTGGCGTGGTGGTGGTGTGTTAGTGTGTGTTGCACTGGCAGAGTTGCTGATGCTTTAAAACACCTTAGTGTCACTACTGGAGTGAAAATAGTGCACCAACCAGCCATCACCAACGGATTAGAAGACCAACACCAACTGTGCTGAGCTACTATCTCTGACTTTACTTCCATAAGGGTGGACCAACAAGGTAGGTGTGTCTGGACAGTGAGCTATAAATACGCAGCACACACTAACACACCACCACCACGTCAGTGTCACTGAGAATGATCCAGAAGCGCTGTGAGAGTCCAGGGTGAGGAACGTACACAGAGAAACTGTAGAACTACACAGCGCACCTGTATGGACAATGAGTGGAGATAGAAGGAGGTGGTTTATGGGTAATATTAAGGCTGATGTGGCATGGAGGTGATCAGTTTGCATTCATACCCATGAAGTCCTTCTGAGATGACAGCACACAGCCACTGACGCTGCCAGAGCATCGACGGGCTAAGTTCCTCGCCATCCTGTCCTCCACATATGCAACTAGTTTCTGTAAAACATGATTATATTTGAACTAAAAGAACTTAAGACAGCATGTGATGTGGACAAAAGTATTGTGACACCTGCTCATTCTTCTAAAATCAAGGCTTTCTCCTCCCAAAAGTTCTGGTTGGCGCAGGCTCATGGCACAAGCATGGTGACTCCTGATAGTCCTATTCTATTGGCAGTAAGTCTCTACAGGGAGAAACTATAGAATGCATTCATTAGAAGGGGTGTCCACAAACATTTGGACACGTGTAGTTGAAATCGGGAGCCTTCGAGGCGTACCAATGAGTCACACTGAGAGGTTAAGAGGCTTTCCACTAAATCCTGTTAAGGTGAGGACGCAGAAGGTAAGTCGAGCCTCAGTGACAAATTAAACATGAATATGAACTCCGTAACTCCTGCGTGGTGGCACCTGCACTACGGCTTTGTAGGCACCTGCTGGTCCAGCGTTTCTTCTGCATCCTCAGGGAACTGCACGTAATAGCATTTACTCTCCTGAGATGTTGGACACTGCTGTGAGGATTTGATTGCATACTGCCATGAGAACACGAGTGAGGCAGAGTTGTGATGGTTAGTTTTGGATCACAGCAGTATCTGGTATCAGTATCTGGGCATACTTGTTGGTGATAGATGGCAAAGCTGATCATGAGGTCAAGATTTCTGAATCCGAGTTCTCATACTGGTCTAGTTAAACATGAACATGTTGGCACCATGCCCTAGTGCCAGGTGGGGGCTAGAGGCCGATGAAGACCCCCAGCATTGTGGAACTGTGTTCTCTGCTTCATCCAATACTTTTGGGATGAGTTGGGAATGAGGTGGTGGTGGTGATTATCCAGCATCCTGGTGCCATTCTGGCTGAAAGCAATCAAATCCTCACAGCAATGCTCCAAAATCTTGGCTAGAGAAAGTCACTCCAAAACAAAAGCAGGATAATCCTTTAAACATTTTAATGAGCAGGTGTTCCAATACTTTTGTCCAAAAGCACATGTAATTAGAGCACCACTAGGGGGCAGCGTAATGATGCTACACCCATTTTAAAGGCTTTGTTAAGTAGCTAAGATGAAGGCATAGTACCAAAGGACCAACGCATGGGTGTTTCGGTGGTGGGACTCACAGTTTTGTATATGGCCAAGGCATTATGTGCGGGGCTAAAATCTGAGCAGAACTCATCCACTAGAACAGACAAGCTGTGGATCTCCTCCACCAGTGCAGTGGCGACCTAAAAGACAAAGGTTTACTTGGCAAAAGCTGTGCTATGTTGTCTCTATTGTAATAAGAGATTGTGTGCTCATACAGCGTGTTACCTTGGCCGAGACGTCATCGGTGATGACCTTTATCTTGTCTTTGGTTTCCTCGCTCAGAAAGTTAAGCTGATTGCGCACAAACTCCAGACGGTCCATAAGGGCCTCTCGCTCCTCAAGAGACAGAACCCTGCAGGATTACAGAAGGGATGAGGCTCAGGTTTCCACTTGCAAGACCAAGCACCAGCTGCTTAGTTGACAACAGTCAATATTTAAAAACATAAGTGGTCCATTATGTTCATATGACAGGTCAAAATGTCATTCTGACAGATTGTAGTACACTGCATGAACTGTAGGGGGCAGTGTGGATGCTGTTGCTGTGTTAAACCTTTTATGCATGTTTCTAGACTACCAGCTAATAAAAATGTTAAAATGTAAATAGATTAATTTATGTAACACTAAAATGAGCCATGGATGAGAAAAGAAGAACAAACTAGTCCCTTTTTTTTCCATCGTCGCCAGGCAGCTAGCGTGCTCAGAGGAGACTGCAAATCCCCAGTACTGATGGATCGCCCGGCAGATGCCCAAGTCAGTCAACATTGTTTATAGCGCTAGGGAGAGTGCGCCATCTTGCCCACCCGAAGAAAAAGCATGGCTAATTCTGCTCTCTGTCGAGGCCCCGGCTGTTGATGGAAAGCAGCCTGATGGGGATTCGAACTTGCAATCCTCTGATCATAGTCCAGCTAAAGACATCTGAATTCATAGCTTTAATTTTGTCTACATGCACTTTGTCTTATTATATATTGGTGACATCACGGTGCTCTTTTTGTAAGCTTAAGTTATTAACTAAAGCATTTTAGAAACACACAGGAGCATTATGGGAAATGTACTGCCTGTAGTGAATTTGATTGGCATGTCCTGCTCATTATTACACCCCTGGTGGTCACTACAGTGGACTATTTTTATAACATCTTCTAAATGCATTCAGATTAAAATGGCATGACTTCTAACGTGGATGATACTAAAAACCCTGTCTTGCCACCTGGTGGCCAGTAGTGGCAAGTGCAACAAAATACTTAGTAAACAAAAACGGCTGACAGATGGTCAAGAACTGCACCTACTTCAAGGATTTCTGTACCTTTCTGATATATTTGGTTGATCACGTGTCTACTACAGTGCTCATCATACAACCTAGATAAATGTTACACAATATTTTTTCTACAGAATTACATTTAGACTTGTATTTATGTAATAGAAATATATTTTTCATATATATTGAGTTGTACATGAACAATCAAATGCAGGCTGTCCACCAGAGTGGACACACACTATTTTTTTTTTTTAGCCTGGCCTCACTTTTCTTTGAGGGAACAACAACAAAAACGTACCTCAGATGCAGCCAAGACATGACTGGAGTCCAAATGTCACTACTACTGTGAGGCTAACACTGCTAACAAACACTAGAACTCAGTAGTCGCCTAAATAATCCGGTGGTTTCCATCAAAAATACATCACTAAAACTTTTCTCAACCCAGGTCTCAACTTAATTAGCTGATGTGGTTTAGGACACAGCATGATTAAGACTTTAAAAATATATCATATTGTGTCCTAAACCACATCAGCTACTCTGTATTAAACCTAAATTAAGACCTGGATGAAATTTTAATGGGATGAGACATGTTTTGATGAGGGATTTTCACAGAAATGTCTGGACAATTTTGGTGACTATTGACTTCTAGTGTTTTTAGCAATGGCAGCCTTGCAGCTCTAGTTCTGAACTAAAAAAGGAAAATTTGAAGGACTCGTGAAGGAAAATTCCTCAAATATGGCTTTGAAATGTTAAAATTGTGTAAATACAGTCACCTAAAATCTTCCAGACTGGTTTAAAGACCCTAAAAAAGATTTTATTGTGGTCTGTAAGGATTGAGAGAAGTTTTACTGATGTATTGCTTTACAGAAACAACGTTGCTATTTAGGTGACTACTGAAGTTGAATGTTTAGCCACATTAGCCTCTTATTCTAAACTAAAGAAGCAAAATTTGGACTCCAGTGATGGACCACATTTGGGGGAAATGTGCAAATTTGAGTCCCTTGACTTGTTAGTTGGTTTTCTCCATTGATTTTGACATTTAAGGTCTTAATCATAGACACTTAACATCTTTTTCAGCCTATTTTACAGCTGTTGGCACTCCTTTTGCTCTTCAATTTGAGAAGCACTGGACTATAGACACAAATGCCTGTTTTGTTAGCTCTGTTGCACATGAACTAATGATTCAAGGACACACGACTGGCCAAGAACTGACCATCCAAGCAAATGCCGCTTCCCTGAAACATCAGGATTTCTACATTGTTCACCTAATAGAGATGAAAATGCCTACAAATGAGAGCTGACAATTTCTGATTTCCACGAAATCACCACTGCTTTCATTCCAAGTCAATTTAGAGCCAAAACAACAGAAATTGTTCTCTCTGCTCATATTTACAGCCAATACACACAGCGTCTGACCTTTGTGATTCCAGTTTGGACCACATTCACATACATCAATAGATGTTCACATGCCAGTAATGTGACTGAACCATAAATCAGCTAAAAACGTTGTTTGCTGTTTTAGAAATATGACCTTGGCCATTTGGCATGTCCACAAATACACTTCTTTAAATACATTTATTACATTTCTCTGAAACGAAATGCACAGCAGAGACCAGATCGGTTTGGGAACTCACTTCTTTTCCGCGGAGGAGATGTTAATGGCGTCCATGATGGCCTTGATTGACTCTGTGATTTGCCAAGCTCGGATTGTGTGCTGTTCAAACTTGGTCTTCACTGATGAATGGGAGATGAACTCCTGCAAAGATTTGTTTATTTTAAAGCAGAATCACTAGATAAATTGACAGTGTTTAGCAGACACTCTTCCAGAGTTTCAGTCTTGTGGTATTTGCAGGCAAATGTAGCATTTGGAGTCTAGCCCAAGGACTCTGTGTGGTGTGCTTGCCCAGGCTGGGAATTGAACCCTAGTCTGCTATGTGGAAGGCAGTGCTGTTACCCACTAGACTAACCAACCACATATACAGAGAAGGGAATAATAGAAATAACTAGAAATTACCTGAAGGAAACGCAGAATGTTGCGCAGCTAAGATGGCTCACATGCTAAGGTATCTGAGGTAGTTTTTGAGTGATGCTGTGGTATCTGTGGTGGTTGCTATGTTGTTGCTAAGTGGTTGCAAGGTGGTTGCTAAGGTGTTGCAATGGTATCCATGGTGGTTGCTAAGGTCTTGTTATGGTATCCGAGGTGGTTGCTAAAGTGTTGCTATGGTATCCCTAGTGGTTGCGAAGGTGTTCCTATGGTATCCATGGTGTTTGCTAAGGTGTTGCTATAGTATCAATGGATGATGCTAAGGTGTTGCTATGGTTTCCATGGTGGTTGCTAAGGGGTTGCTATGGTATCCATGGTGGTTGCTAAGGTGTTGCTATGGTATCTGAGGTGGTTGTTAAGGTGTTGCTATGGTATCTGATGTGGTTGCTAAGGTTTTGCTATGGTATCCATGGTGGTTGCTAAGGTGTTGCTATGGTATCAATGGCAGTTTCTAAGGTGTTGCTATAGTATCTGAGGTTGTTGCTAAGGTGTTGCTATGGTATCCATGGACTGCAGCACTTCAGTCATGTCCGCCTGGTTCAGGGGATTGAACCAGTGACCTTCTGGTCATAAGGCGCCACTGCTGGGTTCAATACAGAGGTCAAATTTGGTAAGCACTTTGGCCAATGTGTCAATGCAACGAATGAGCAGGTGTCCTAAAACTTTTATCCATACAGTGTAGACGCTAGTTTAGCTCATGTATGTGGCACTACAGGAATGTCAGAGTGGAATCTGTCTGGAAAGCCAAGCATCTCACACTTCAAAGAGCCAGTCACAGCAGGGAAGCGACCATCATCACATCCCAGCTCCAGTTCTAGGAAAAATCATTCACCCATTTCTCCCCTAGACTAAATAACAAAGAGACGGGGGCTGGGAGTCATTCCTCCCAATGACGATATTCCAAGCTCCCCTTAATCTTAATTGTTTTCAGCCGTTTCTCGTCCAGACAATGATTATTCTGGAGCCGGCGGCCTCACCTCAAATGTTCTCTCGAAGCTCTGGAACTCTTGAAGCCTCTCCTGGAATCCTTCAGCCAAAGCACCACCTATAAATATAAACAAAAAAGAAAAGAACAGGCAACGTTTCACCTCCACAGCTCAAACAAGTGGCCGAAGAAAGGAGAAATGAAGCACTGTGGGAATACGGGGTCAGTTCTGTGTATTATTCCACCGCAAAGGCAACACATTAAAGACGACTTCAAACCGTCTTCACGCTTTGACCTCCATGAGCTTACACATGATTTATACGTATCTGTTCCAAAAGGTTTTACGACTGTTTCTCTCTCACAGCTATTCTTCATTTTTTTCCCGGCCTTTTTCCAGAACAGTGGGAAGAAGCACTTTAACCCTTTGAAGGCGACATCGGTGGAAACAGGGATGGGTGCCGAGTTGGACAAAGCTAATCTGCCTTGTTTCAAATACAATTCAGTGTTTATTGTATAATATTGGTTTGGTTCCTGTAACTGTCCCTACTGTCCAGAGAAGACTTTCTACTAGATTTCGGAGCATTGCCATGAGGATCTGATTGCATTCAGCCACAAGAGCATCAGCATGTTGGACGATCACCACCACCAACTCATCCCAAAAGTATTGGATGGTCACAGCTCAATGCTGTTAGGCATTATACCCCTCTAGCCCATGCCTGGCATTAGGGCACCAATAGGTGCCATTTTTGACTTTTCAGAGTTGACTGACTTTTGATCACAAGACACAAATTCAAATAAACAGTAATAAATTATAATAACAAAAATAAATGCAAAAATAAATAAAAATAAATGCAAGAAGTGAAAATTTCACCCTGTGATGTTTCTCCGCGGACACACATGATGCCAAATTAGGGAGAGTAGTATGAGAGTATTGATCGGTATCATTTTTAACCATCAGTATAAGTATCAATAAAAATGTTAATGGTACTCCTCCCTAAGTAGAAAAATAAAGCCTACACAGTAAATCTGCCAGTGTTAAATCAACACTGTTAGAGTTAAATTAACACTGAGGGTGTCGAAATGTAACACTCCCAGTGTTAATTTAACTCTAATAGTGTTGATTTAACACTGGCAGAATTTACTGTGTATACAAATAAGCCTATGATGAGTAAACATGCTGGACACACCAGTCTCTGGCATGCCCTGAGCCCTGTGGATCCTGGCACTCAGAGCCTCCTTGGCAGACACAAAGAAGATGCGGT
This sequence comes from Crenuchus spilurus, assembly GCA_036984385.1. Lineage (NCBI taxonomy): Eukaryota > Metazoa > Chordata > Actinopteri > Characiformes > Crenuchidae > Crenuchus > Crenuchus spilurus. The sequence continues at coordinate 75,693 of BRDA01005265.1, forward strand.
CAGATGCCTGGTCAGGGGTCATCACATTCAGCTCATCCACCAAGAAACTGACACAGCGGTCCGTGTGCTGCTTCCTCACCTGAGGAGAATTCAGAAATACAGCTTAAAGTGACAGATTCACAATAGAATTTATGATTACAATTATGATTCTTTAAGAAAATTCAGATTTCACCTCAATTCATGATTCTTTGGAAAATGACTCAGTGCTCATAAATTAATTTGATTGGGAATCTTTAGGAAATTATTTAGTGTGCCACAGAATTCACAATTCAGAAATTATTCAGCCTAACTTGCCCAATGATTTGATTCAGATTTGGTACAAGGGGGCATCACTGACTGTAGGCTAGGCTGTTGCAATGGCATTGCTACGGGGTTGCTATGAGATTGCTAAGTAGTTGACATGTGGTTGCTAGACTGTTGCTATGGCATTGCTAAGTGATTGCTATAAGGTTGCTATGACATTGCTAAGTGTTTGTTAGCTACGTAGTTGCTAAGTGTTGCTATGTGGTTGCTAGGCTGTTCCTATGTCATTGCTAAGTGGTTGCTATACATTGCTATGCTGTTGCAATGGTATTGCTAAATGGTTGCTATGAGGTTGCTAAGTAGAAGGTAGGCTATTGCTATGTGTTGACCAAGTGGTAGCTAGACTGTTGCTATGGCGTTGCTAAGTGGTCCTTATGAGGTTGCTAAGTACAGTAGTAGCTAGATGTTGCAATGTGGTTGTTATGAGGTTTGCTAACTAGTTGCTCAACTGTTGCTATATGGTTGCTATGGTGTCTCAGGTGGTTGCTGAGGTGCTGCCAAAACAACTGTACAATAAGCCAATGTTGTGCTTTTACTCACATCGTCCAAATATCCGGGCTCCGTCTCAGATGCATCCCAGCGGTTGTTGAGGATGAAGATGTTGGGCTTTGAAATGCGCTCGCTCACTTTGTGGAAAAAATGTTTTTCCTTAAAAGTAAAAGTAAAAATAAAAGTTAAGATATTTTATTTACTGCAGTCCGATAAAACAGGTTTTGGTAACTGTCTGTGTCTAACGTTATGTCAATACATAATTTTAATTCATTCATAAACATTCATAAATTATGAACATAGCTATAGCTATTTATAAAAATGCACGACATTATACGATGTGTCGTAAGTTGTATTCATATAAACTTTTAAAAATGCCTCACTTTACTTACGTTTAAGGCCTTTAACTGGTCTAAAATATCATATATGTATTTAAAATATCTCATACAGTGATCCTGGACCGTAATTTACAGTGTTGGTTAAGTGCAGGAATGGGGAACCGAAGCCCAGTGTCCAGTTTGCAGATGTGTCTGAGCGGGAACATCACCAAACTGGACTGGAGTTTCTAGAGACTGAGCTGAGGAAGCATTAGGTGGGTCCACTCACTGTGTTCATGAGTGTGGATTCTGAGTTAGCCACCAAAACGAAAACATCAGCGTCCAGGCAGAACTTGTCGATCCAGCTGTCCAGTTCGGACGTGACATCAGTACCTGGACTGAAAAAGCATTGCTGTCAATTACAGTGTTGCACAATGACTACCATTTGTTCACAATAAGCGATTTTGTCCTAATAGGAGGCCACTGCTGAACCAGACAATGTCAGAAGAGTCTTATTTGGGCTAAGGAGAGAAAGAACTGCTGGTCCAAAGTCCACACAGCTGTCTGCAATGTGATTTTAGAGCACTTCATGCTTCCATCTGCTGACAAGCTTTGTCCAGCAGGTGCCCACAGTGCCCACAGTGCTACTGACCATCGTATTAATGGGCTTGATTGGCTCAACTCATACTGATCAACATTAAAAGGCTTAAATATAAAATATGAGTTTACATTTTTTGATGTATGACTGTAGAACGGCTTTATTTATAGAACCGTACACAACAGGTTCTCTCATTAAGAGCCATTTAATAACATGAACAGTTCTCTGGCATCTAGCCATTGACTTTACTAGGGAACCCATAAAGAGCCCTCTTTATAAGTGGTGATTTCAGTGAAATGTTGTTCTTTGTTAATAAATGAGAGGGGACTCTCTCAGTGGACTGTAGTTATGGATGATGGACAAACACACGAGGTCATTCGTTACATCAGCACATCAGTTTAATCTCTTGTACAACACATTAAGCCTTACAGACGACTGCCAGAATACGCCAGGCATTGTCCCGAGAGCCAGGCCTGCTGACCGAATGCCAAAAACTCACTGGATGCTAATTTACCTCAGACTGGACTGTGTGGGCTGTAGTGTCCATACCTGTCCATCAGCACCAGGTCGTCCCTCAGCAGGGCGCATTTGGTTTTAGGCCAAAAAACGCGCACTAAACAGCCCGAGTCCAGGTTTCTGTCCATGTGTAGAGCATGAGCCAGCTGATTAACTGTCTGCAGACAACACACAGACTGAGACTGACTGGAGAAGCAAGACAAATGCATTTATATAGAATTTTTCATGAAGTGAACTCGTTTAAAGTGCTTTAAGAATTTAACACTCATATTATGTTCATATTTAATAACATCATTTATTTTTGGGGTCAATTTGACCTCCAGAAAAGTATTATAATCTTAGTGTCCTCTGTCTCAGAGACATTCTCCTCTGTCTCAGACACATTCTCCTCTGTCTCAGACACTGTCTCCCTTGTCTCAGACACAATCTCCTCTGTCTCAGACACAGTCTCCTCCGTCTCAGACACAATCTCCTCTGTCTCAGACACAGTCTCCTCCGTCTCAGACACAGTCTCCTCCGTCTCAGACACAGTCTCCTCTGTCTCAGACACTGTCTCCCTTGTCTCAGACACTGTCTCCCTTGTCTCAGACACAGTCTCCTCCGTCTCAGACACAGTCTCCTCCGTCTCAGACACAGTCTCCTCCGTCTCAGACACAGTCTCTCCTCTGTCTCAGACACATTCTTCTCCTGTCTCAGACACATTCTTCTCCTGTCTCAGACACATTCTTCTCCGGTCTCAGACACATTCTTCTCCGGTCTCAGACACATTCTTCTACTGTCTCAGACACATTCTTCTCCGGTCTCAGACACATTCTCCTCTGTCTCAGACACTGTCTCCCTTGTCTCAGACACTGTCTCCTCCGTCTCAGACACAGTCTCCTCCGTCTCAGACACAGTCTCCTCCGTCTCAGACACAGTCTCCTCCGTCTCAGACACAGTCTCCTCCGTCTCAAACAAATTCTCCTCCGTCTCAGAGAGTCTCCTCCGTCTCAGAGACAGTCTCTCCTCTGTCTCAGGAGACAGTCTCTCCTCTGTCTCAGAGACAGTCTCTCCTCTGTCTCAGAGACAGTCTCTCCTCTGTCTCAGACACAATCTCCTGTCTCAGACACATTCTTCTCCTGTCTCAGACACAGTCTCCTCCGTCTCTCACACATTCTCTCCCGTCTCACACACA